>JACXSJ010004010.1:0-16908 GCA_014851325.1 Pentalonia nigronervosa
TAAGTCTAATTAATTTTGTATACAACCACCTATATTTATATGAACATTCAATGTCATCTTTGGACTACGTGCACTTGATTAAGGAAACTATTTTATGAATTGCTCAATACAATTAATACGTGAGCATCTTTAATAAGTAAGTAAAATAATACAATGGGTAATAAAATGTACTACGTGTTAACCTTGCAGGTTTACTACAAGAATATCTTTCTCAACATTCATAAACAACAGACTTTTTAATATATTTTTACCTATGGTATTTTTTAAATAATTTTTGACAAATTTTAATTTAGAAAGCGTACATTTGCCTTCTACTTGAGTAATGGATAATGTAAGCATACATTTATACGCAAAATGGAGACCACGATATATATTTATGTTTAAATTATATTTTACCAACACTTCAAAACATCATGTAACACACTATATGACCGGATACGGGCTGATAAGAAATCTTTTTTGTAAAATATCACAGATATAATATTATAGGTTAGACTGTTTGGACTATTATATTATATTTTATATTTCTAATTTCTATTGTAATTGTATAATATTAATGAGTCATTGCGTCAAACAATAAAAAGAGGCAAAGAACCTCATCGTCCAAATCCGGAGGGAGCCTACCAGGAAATGCCCGGTTTCCCCTTAGGCCTAACCAGCCATGTGAATATATACTATCAATAATTAAATTTACTAGCTTTTTTACATGTTTGCAGTTTTACCGGTGATGAATAACTATAATTTGATTTTCTATACTAATAAATTAATATATTTTACATTTTTGAAATATTATTCTTTTTTTCTTGGTCATTTTTACCAATTACTAGGTATTTTGTATGTTGTGGTATCAAATAATTACAATATGTTATAGGTGTTATGAATGTTATTCGATGCAAGTTTGCGTAGTGTGCTAAATTTAATTCACTTTGCCCACATAAATCCGGGCAGGGTACACTTTGCTAGGACACTCTTGTATACAATGTACGATCAATGTATGAATAATTGGATACAATTGACAAAAATAATCATTCTTAGATTGTCCAATTTGTTGGGGATTTGTGTACAATGCCCGGATTTCCTATTTTGCCCGTAACACACACATTTACACGCAAATTGTAACCAACGGGAGTAAATAATTCGTCAAAGACGACAGTCTCATTCAATTTACAACGGTTGGCAAAAAACACTTATTGGTCTCGTAGTTAACAAATTTCAAAGGTCAGAGAACCACGCTGTCGACACTAATCGACATAGGTACGGTGAACGGATGAGAACATGCTCCGCCGGGTTCAACCCTTGAGAAAAGACGTATCAAACGCGCCGAATGCCCACTGCAACGAAGGCCCTGGCCGTCTGACTCTGAGTGCATCTCATGTCAAAACGTAACACTACTGGGAATATTCATAATAATTTATTTACTATTTTATATTTTTCTATTTCCATACATATGTATCATATGGCGTGATGCCGTGATATTATGTATAGTATTTAGCCTATAGACCTAATGAATAAACTAAATCGTTAAAATAAAGTATCGACGTATCAAGACTTGCGTAGGCTATGTGCTTTTGTAATTTTCAAAGTCATTAGTCGAATAATGTTTTAGTTATAAGCAAAAAATACTCCATATTTTAATGGTAATTTTATAATATTTTTGCCGTCGTAATTGACATTCCGCCGAGTACGGTACCCGCGTTATACGAGTCACGAAATGGTATTTCCCCCACTATTACATTCCATCGTCACTAGACACACCTCGAAACACACACTCACATAGCAGAGCCGTCCGCCGTCGACCGCTGGTATAAATGTATTACCCACTACAAAATCACATTTTATAGCAGAATGAATACTTTAAATTCAATTATTTATCACCAAGGCTATTCTATGAAAGAAGACCATTATACTTCTATAGTTGAACATTAAAATAAATGGGTAATATGTAACGATGCATATATATATTGAGTGCTAGAATCCACATTACATGGCAAAAATAAAAAAAATAATAAAAATATATATAATATAATAAAATAATAAAATAATATTTAAGCATAATTAAAAAAAAACTAATGATATCCCAACAAAAATACTCCATTATTTTCATGTAACAAACGATAAGAAAAAAAAAACAAAAATAATTGTTTTAAAATCTATGATACAATATTGAATCTAAGTGAATATTCCAATATGTAAAATATATTAAATAGTAATTAATCCAAATTTATAAGAAATGAATAATTTATATTTATTTATTACATGATTGATTTTAACGGAAATTAATCGAAATTTAATTTACTTGGCCGGAAGATACAGTCTAAAATTGTATAGCTAAACACTAAAACACTATGTAGTATGTAATAAATAATGCAGACCCTGTTAAAATAAATAGATTTTTGTTCGAAAAATTGAGCATAAAAATCTATAGTTTAGCACCATGTAGTATGTATTAATATCAGTTAAAATTTGATATAATAAATAAATATAAATTATTCATTTCTATTCAATTTGGATTAATTACTATTGAATATATTACTATATTTACTTCCACCAATTTCCACATTTACTTAAATAATTTAAAGCATTTTATTAAGCATAAATATAGCGTTCAACTCCTTGTCGAATTACGTTTTATATAATATGTAGAAACGCACATAATTCATCAATTTCCATTTTCAAGGATTCCAAAATATAGCGCTCCTCGTGCGTATAATATATATTTTAATATACTATTCAATGCCACAATTACCGAGATTGACGTGGGTTTCAAGTATCCCCACTTAGGCCATTACATCGTACTGGGCCAACTTCTAGAACCACCTCCGCGGCTACCACCGCCGCCACCACAGTGGCTTATAAAACGAAACTCGAAGCACTGCTCGCCATTCGTGTATTAACCGCGCGTGCCTTAAATTTTAGTTTTTCTCGCCTGTAATCGACTCTTTGCGATCGTTTTGACTTCATTCCGTCGATTTAAATCCGTTTTTTTATTTACTGTTCATATTGGCTTATTTATTTGATAGACCTACAACACAATGGACTATTTGGTAAATATATTAATCTTGCTAGCCATCACTTCTTATGTGGTGGCAACCCCGAAGATGACACTTGAACATATGAAACGCGAAGGTAAGTTATGTATTTTAAGTTTTTTAAATAATGTTTTATGTATTTAAATCAGTGGTTATCAACCTTTTGTGTTCACATCAAATTTTTTATAACAATACAATTTGAAGGATATTTATAGTAATATAGTATATACAAAATTATAATATATATTTAATAATACAATACTCATGTACTATGGTTGTCGCGGAACACTAGTAAAGAACAGATTTAAATAATAAATATGTGTCGTATTTAATTTATAACTGTACAGAATATCATCTGTATTACTCTTTCCTGACGGTTATTGATCCCGAAATAAAAAATTAAAAAATTTTGTTATTACATGAAGCTTTAGTGACGTATTTCTAAACATTATATTTTATATCTATAACTAAAACACAGCTATTGCTATACATTCTGATCTATCAATAATCATTTTTTTCGTGCGATAAAGATATCTAGTCTTTATTGCATTTTATTGTCGTTACAACATATGTATAATTTGTATACTATCTTCGCTACATGAACATTTAACTGATTTGTATTTTACACTATTACCATGCGCTTGTAAACACGTAAATCGTCGTGATTGTTATAATCATATTCGCGTTATTTGCATGCTATCGACCGTCGTTGTACTTCCATTTCATAAAACTATACAGTGCGTTTTATTATAAATTATATAGCAAAATTATTTTAATTTTATTTTATTTTACGGCTGAAATTCAAATTTTAAGTAAAACAAAATTAATTCATGGTGGTTTAATTTACATGTGGTTTAAATAACGGTCAACGCCAAAATATATTATTATATATATATCCGTTTTAAAATATTTTGTTATTAAACTTTTTTTTTATTTATTTATTATTTAACTCTTTTTATTTTATTATTATGTTATTATTAATTTTTATTTTTTATATGTATTATAATTTATCAATACGGGTAAAAGGTGTTCGGAAAAAAAGTTTCGGGTTTACAGATTATCGGAAAAAATACCATTCGGGAATTTTGATTAGGAAAAAAGGTTTCGGGTTTACGGATTTTCGGGTAAAATACCATTCGGAAAAAGTTCATTTGGGAATTTTGATTTGGTAAAAATACCAATAATCGTGTAAGACGTATGTATATTGTATGGCGTGTAACTGTTGAAGGGTTGTTCTAGAAGGATTTCCTTCCTTTATCTTTCGATATTTTAATGAACTCAAATTATTAATTAATCACTTTTTTTGCCTTTTTGTATAGAAATATAAATATAAAATATTTAACCAGTGCAAATACAATAAATATATTATATTTTATTTATTAACATATTTTAATATTACAATATAACAGCGTATACATTAATTTTTTAATTTATAATTTATTAAACTATTCTAGCTTATATCTTTTACTTTTTAAAAATTTTATTAACTGTTTCGTCTAAGGCAATTTTTAACGTCTTCTTTTTCTACCACTATAATCATTAAATCACTTAATCAGTCATTACCTATTGAAGATCTTAGGTAAGATTTTACTCTTTTGAGTGAAAAAAAACCTTTCATTAGAAACAGTACTAACTGGATTAGTGTTAACAATTCGAAGTATCTTGATTGTTTCTGAAAATGTTGTTGATGATTGTTTGAGTGTATCAATAATTGAGTTTAAATTCTGTTCCTTCCAAAGTTAAAATAATTAAAACTTTATTAATTTTTGAGTATCTTTGTTTTATTTTTTGTAATAAGTTGTACCAATATGAATATCTGGTTTGTAATAATATTTCCAAATATAATACCTTGATTTTTTTATCCTTTTGTATCTTAGTAAATAATTCATACTTGATATGGCTGTTCATTAAATATGAATAAATACCTTGAATACCATCAAAAAAGTTTACCACAGACCTTATGTTTTGAATTAAATTTAACAAACAAAAGTTAAGACAATATGCATAACAATGTCTGCTATTCTCTTTTGTATATCTTTAAAAGATCCACTTATTACTAATGACTCACTTATCATTTATGCAACATCGTAGTACTAGGCTACATATTTATTGATGTCTAATTTATTTTCAGCAATAATTTTTAAAATAGCTTCACTTAAAGAATGTGCATCACATTTCTGCATATGGTAACACCCAAGAGCTTTTTCTGAATATTGTAGTTTTTATCAATAAATCTAATTAAGAAACTCAGTTGCTCCTTTTTACTTGCATCTTTTGTTTTATCAACTATAATACTAAATGCAGCAAACTTAGACATGTTATTTAAAATTATATTTTTTGTAGATAAGCAATAACATCTATTAAATTATTTTGGTACACAAAAGATGTATAATTTCCATACCTTGATTGCATTTTTAATTTTTTTTCTGTTTCAAAATGTCTCTAATAATACAATGAAATTACCTCTATTTAAAGACTCCTTTTCTTCATTATGTGCACAGAATGCAAACCCTAGCTTTACAAAATATTGGGTAGCTTTTAATAAAAAAAAAAATGTTAATGATTTTTTTAATATCTTGTATTCTCGAATGAATTAATAAATTAGCAATACAGTTATTATTTTGTTTAGTATTCAAATATAGTATCCATTTTCAATGCTGGACTTGTGTCTTTTTTCGCTATGACTTTTCAAGCATATAAATTGTTTTTTCAATTATTAAATCCTCGATTGATGAATATATAGTTACCACTATATTGGCCACGAATACATTTGTTTATTAAAAAATGTCTACAAGCAAAACAATACACTATGTAATATCATTTAACACGAAGTATTCGATTCAGTTATATAATTTATAGTAATTGCATTAAAATATCTGTTATTTTGATTTCTTAGAAATATATTTAACATCGGTTGCTCTGGTGCATGATTCTATTCGCAGAAATATCAATTACTTATAAATAAAAATTTTAAAAGAATTGCACCCTATACAAAATAAATCATAATACACCTACATTAAAGAAAAATAAGTAAGACATCAAGACATTAAGTATAATGATAACATTAAATTTGAGCGTATACATAGTAAAAAGAAAAGCAAGTTAAATGCATTTGAATTTCTGGTATACAAATCGACTATAATGTGACCAGTCTATTAAGTACCTAAAAATTTAATAATTTGTCATGATTTATTAAAGTTAAATACCTACTGTTTAATAACTAAAACTAATAATATTATAATATTTTATTGTGTGTACAAAATTAATTTAACTTCTGAATATCTTTATCTTCCAAGTAAGATTCATTTCTATATTCAACTAGATTATTATCTTTACTTTCACTAATTTTAAATTCATTATTACAAATCTGATTAATTGATTTTAAAACTGTATCATCTGTTTTCGGTAAAATAACAGGAACGTCAGAAATTTATAAACCAGTGATAATAATTTTATATATTTTATGGTTTATAATTGTATTATTATTTGTAGTTGGGCTTTTAACACCTATTATTCATACCAATATTGTTTTAAGTCAAACAGATTAACTTTATTATACCTAAATAATAATTTATATGCAACTTACATTTTACTAGTACAGTGGTACACATTCGAACATACCTCAAATTGGTAGTACATACTTCGAATTTTGGACTACAAACTTTTTATTGGGGTTCAATAAAAAGTAGAAGCTTCAATTGTTGGTAATTATCACTTAGTAGAAACAGATTATTTTATTGATATTTAAAAATGACTTACTATAATTGCCAACTACTTTATTTTGGAAAAAATTTGATCTCTATTGTAGCATTTACAAGGTTAGATGATGTTTCAATCATTATTTTTTGTTTTTCTCTTCTTTACATTTTTGACATTCATAATTTTGAATTAATTGTAAAAAATAATTTGGTTCAATAAATGTAGTAATGCATAAGTAGTAAATAATGATTAATAAACAATGAAGCATTTATTTAAAAGTTATAAAACCTATTGGTTTTATAGAAATATTTATTTAACTGGATTTATTTATTTATCATATCAATAAATCCAAGAATTTAATATATTTCGTGTCTGGGCTATTCCTTGTATTGGATATTTTTTTAACGATGTAAACGACAAACGCAGAAATTGTATAACGTTTTAATTCTAAATAACGATATACGCAAAAGTTATATAACATTTAAATTCTGAATAACGTTAAATGCAAGACTTGTAAAACGTTTTACTTCTATAAATAACGATAAAAGAGAAAATTGTATAACGTTTATATTGTAAATAATCAAATTACGATTTTTTTTCAAATGCAAGCTCTGCTACCCTGTAATGATAATGTCACCAAACTTGTACCAATGTTTTGTAACTAATCTACAACTTCTTCCAACCTTTATGTAATGTTGTATACCAGCCAGAGGACGACTTTTGAGATGAACGTAGAAGTTTGTAGTCATGATGTTAAATAAATTTTAAAACTATTGTATTATTGCAATGAGTTGTTTTATTAAAATTAGTATTTAGACTGGCCTGAAGGTGCTCGTTGTAGCCCGGGAATATCACGTCTGAATTGATTCCGATTCGGGCCCCCTTATATATTAGCTACTTTTCCTATTGGTGCCTACGTCATCCTAGCAAGATAGCGTTGATCTCATTCGTTTTATCATGTACGTATGTGCTAGTTCCAGGAAATGCTATCTACCCACGCTTTGTCGTCGAGTGGCGATAACTCACCGGACGCGGTTAGTCCATTTTTATCGAAATATAATTTAATATCATAAATCATTTGCCCGACATGATATTAAATTATTTAATTTAAATATTCTATTTATTTAGATATTTTCTCAGAATCGCTGGTCGTTCGAGGCTACCTTTTATTATCAAACTTGATATTCGTGATTCGGGTATTATTGGCTCGTTGTTGGTTGGTCACGCCCTAGCGTATTCTTGAGGGCGTTTTCTACTATTAAATTTATTATTCGCCCGTCTTAGGTGCACGATTTCTCTGGTCCTATTCTCAGTATTTCATATGTTAATCCCCTAGATATTTTTATGGCTGGTCTAGCTTTGTCTTTTTCAAAAGCGTCTATGGTTTAGTAATTATTTATAAAGTAGTTTGTGTTGAAACGTACATAGTTCCCCCTTACCCTCAAGGTCATTGCTAATTTATTAGTAATTATAAAAGTTATGTATGTTATGTATCGCCAGGTACATAGCCAGTGGCGGCTCGTGCTATGGAGCACAGGAGCACGTGCACCACCTATATATTTTAAGAATATTAAATTGCTCTAAAGCAATTATTGTAATTTGTATTACATAATATTTATAAAAGGGATTGATATTTATTGACAAAAATGAAAATTAGTTTGTTGACTAATTAGATACTCATTAAACATTAGAAAAATACTATATTCTAAAATAGGTGATAAGTGATAAGTGATAGGTCATAGGTGTTGTGGATTATGGTGCAATTGTACGAATTACGATGATAATAACGCCGATTAACGTGGATTGAGTACAGCGAAAATGTGATCGATTCGCGCATGCGCATAAGCATTTTCATTCCCACTACTCGCATAAAATGTATGTATCTGTCATGGTATCTTGTTCACGGACGAGGTTGTGCTCACAGCAGCGGTGTCGTCGCCTTGATGGTTGGGTAGTGAGTGGCGGTCGTTTCCCAGACGTTCCGCTATCGCGTACTGTAGTAAAACGTCTTATAATTAGAACTATTTTTATCAACAAACGTTCGAATATTTTTTCTAAATACACTATACATTATTATTTACTGTATAAACCATATTAGTACTTATTATCAGCTCCAAACTATCGTAGGCTGCAGATGACAGTCTAGTTTAGTTGCGATATCGCCGTTCTTAAATCCCCACTAATATAATATTATAGTATATTTTTTAAATATTAGTGTAAAATGTCTCAACTAAATTCTATTAGTTCACTTACTAAGTTGAAGTTTTCTTTGTTGTCATTGGAGCAAAAAATTGCAATTAAAAATGAAGGTAGGCCAAAACCAAATTTAATTATTGTCAAAGAATCAAAGGGTAAAAATAGAACATTTAAGAGAAATTTTAATATCGAAACGTATGACAAAAACGATTGGATATGTGGATGTGACATAACTAATAAGCTGTTTTGTTTTCCTTGTGTTATTTTTAATCGGTCCAATGAAATGAGTTGGAGTAAGATAGGTATTGATGATTTAAGTCATTTATCGGCGAAAATTAAATCCCACGAAAAAACACAAACCCACATAAATGCTCAGCTAAGTTTAAAGTTGTTAGGAAAACAGGATATTTGTCAACAATTAAATAGCGCATTTCGTTTAAAAATTCAAAAATATAACGAGCAAGTAAAAGAAAATCGATACATTTTGTTTAAAATTATTGATTGCATACGATTTTGTGGTGCGTTTGAACTTGCTCTACGTGGTCATGACGAAACAACTGATTCAGTAAATCCGGGAGTTTTTATAGGACTTATCAATTTTACTGCAGAATTAGATTATGCACTTAAAACTCATTTGGAAAAAGCTACTGTCTTTAAAGGTATTTCAAAAGAAATTCAAAATGATATTTTAGACTGCACACTAACAATTTGCCAAATTCAAATTAAAACTGAAATTAATCAGGCTGACTTTCTTTCGATAATAGCTGATGAGACCACGGATGTATCTAATTCTTTTCAAATGTCTATTGTTTTTCGATATATTCTTACAGATGGATCACCTGTAGAATGATTTTGGGGCTTCTTTAATCCAACTGGTCATGATGCTAAATGTTTGTGTGAATGTATTAAATCTACACTTCAAGATGTCTTAACCGATAAAAATAAGTTAATTACACAAAGTTATGACGGTGCTAATGTCATGAGTGGTCATATATCTGGGGTACAAACTTTTATAAAATCTGACTATCCAAATGCACATTACGTCCACTGTTACGCCCATCAGTTAAATTTAATTATGAAAGCTGCTTCTTGTAAAAGTAAAGAGACGCGTATATTTTTTTCTAACCTAACGGACATAACAAATGTTTTTATCCGTTCGCCCCAAAGAGTTCAAGTTTTAGACGAGATAGTGAAAAAAAGGTTGCCTAAAACCGTAGAAACTCGATGGAATTTTAAAAGTAGAGTTGTGAATACAGTTTACGAAAATAGAGAATTACTTATTGAATGTATGGATAAAATAGAGACTACTTCAAATCAAACTACTACAATTAACCAGGCAGGTGGTGCTCTACGTAGAATGTTGCTAGAATCAACTTTTATTTATTGGTTAAATGTTTTCCATCGTATCATGCCTCATTTAGATATTTTATATAACCAACTGCAAAAAAGAAGTACAAGCCCGGTAGAAATAAATAATTTTGAAATTAATATTCAGAAAGAAAGGGATAATTTAGGCAATATACAAGTAGATGAAGGTGAATCTGTCAAAAGAAGACGAAAAAATATTTATTTAACTAGAAATATTATAGCTAAAGAAGTATGTGACACAATTATTGTAAGCGTTAATGAGCTATATAAGTACAAAGGACATCTAATTGCAGCCAACTTATTTTTATTAGATAATTTTGAAAATTATGAAAAAAACTTTCCACAACTTTACCTTGAATCAACTGTAGAAGCATACCCATTTATAGATAAATTGAAATTAAAAACTGAGCTACAGGTTATCTATAAACGAAATGATTTTAAAAACATTTCAACAGCAGTGCATTTGCTTAAATTTATTATAGAAAATCAATTACTTGATACATTTTCTGAAACTTCCAAATTTTTAAAAATTGTTATAACTATACCTATGACTTCCGCTGAAGCTGAACGTTCATTTTCCACACTGAAGAGGATAAAAACATTTTTGCGTAGTGCTATGTCAGAAGATCGACTATCATCATTGTCAATGTTATCAATTGAGAAACTAATGATCAAAAACATTCCTGATTTTAACGAAAAGGTTATTGATATGTTTGCTAAGAAAAAAGAAAGAAGAATAGAATTAATTTATAAAAATATATCTGACTAATATAATAATTATTATCTATTTTCATCCATTGTTTATTAACCCTATAAATTAAAATACCTACTATAATATTATAATATACTAAATATTTAAAAAAAATAAGTATTTTGTAAGAATCATACCTATAAATATATTAATAAAGTTCAGTTTTTCTAATGTATTTAATTTATTATTAATTATTACTATATATAAAGTATTAAATATAGGTATTTTACTATTTTATATATGTGCACCACCAACTATTTTACCCACGAGCTGCCACTATACATAGCAGTAAAAATTACAACCTCGTGATTTCACCTGAAACGAATTTTATTTGGGCACAATTACACTAGGTTGGGACAGGCTGAATAAGAGGAACTTAGGCTTTAAGTTGACTGTGTTTAGCGTAATCTAGCTGAGGGTAATAAAGTTATAGCCTAAAAATTACAAAAAGTTGCAAATTAGTTTCTAAACAATGAAGAAAGTTCGAGATTAATACAACGATGTGATAGGTGAGGTTGCTTGAATTTAGCAACAACAATTTTGATATTGCGATTAAATCGAAAATATAAGGTTACATACTTTTTTAAGCTGTGTAGTAGAACAAAAAATACAACAGAGCATGATAGTACAGATCTAAGATTTTATAAGGGAAATGGTAGAGAAAAGGGTTATGTAAGGTGCATATCCTATTTATTTAATAACTTAGATTACCATTACTATAGTATATAGCTTGATTAAACGTAATTTTAATTTATTATATATATTTCCTTGATACATTTATACATATACAGTAGAACCCGCTTACTAGGAACACTTTTGGACCATGGTGAAATAGGTCAATTAACCGATTGTTCCTAACAAACGGTTGGTTTTATTTATTATGAAACAAAATGAAAAAAAATGTAAAATTTTAAAAAAGTATTTAATAATAAAAAAAAAATATTTTATATGTTATGTAAAATATACCTTTATCGACGTGTCTGTTTTTTCGAGTAACTTGATGACCATAATTTTGTAAGAATAGTATTGCTTAAAGCCTTATTCATCCGCATAGCGCTGGACTGCTCTCCTGATGATATAAGAGCTTCCATAATTTCTTTGCTTGGTGGGGGCTGTTTAATTCTTTATTATCAGCATCAGCCTGTTCAATTGTTTGAGTATTCATAACCGCATTTCAGATCCCTTTTTCGATTGATACCTCTGCAACATCGAGGTGTGAGTTCACATATATCTAATCTCCATACACTGCTTCAAAGAGTTCGACTGGTTTTTCAGATTTCGTCATTGACCTTGGTTCTAGTTGTTTTAAATAACCTATGTGTTGTTCCAATAATCCAATTGATTTTCAATTCTTTAATGTACCTATCCATCCCTACACATTTTGTTTCAATAATGCAATTGTATCAATTACCTGTGTTCCAAATAAGCGGCTTCTACTATATATATATATATATATATATATGTATATATATATTAGAAATAAACTAGCGCTAAAAACTCTAATGCTAAGGTTCTCTTGACACAATTACAAAAGTTCCTAGGTGTCCAATAGAAACCCCCAAAGTTATGTAAGGTTCATCACATCTTATTTATTTAAATATCTAAGATAATTATAATAAGATGTTATGACTTAATTTAATTAATTAATTAAAATAATATTATGGGTAGATATTATTTTCTTAGATCTAGATTATCATATTTTAATTAAAACTTAAAAGTTTATTGTTAAGATGGAGCAGTGGAAAATAAAGTAACAAGTAATTTATTATAAAAGATATAAAATAGTAAGCACTATGACTATTCCCAATATTTGTATGACCAAATTAATATAATATAAATAAGCATAGAAATATGCTATATACGTTAATATGATGATGATATTTTTGAGTAAGCCGGCGTTAAAGAAGAACGTGGTATTCTTATGATGAGACACTGACAGAGTGTTGTTTTTAAACAACCTTTTTAATTTTACAAGAGAATAGTGTTTCCTCTGCTATTGACGAGTATCAGTCTTGAAGAACGTTTAGTCTAATTTGATACGTTCGTAGGATATTTTGTATATTTTTGAACAAAGTTTCGGGCCGTAAAATGTTTATGGCGTCTCCATACACTAGTATTTCCAGTAGGATGTTTAATCGCTAGGGGTGTAAAATATTCACGTGTTACATATGATACCACTGACGTAATTATGAGGGGGAGAATTGGGTATCGTATTCCCCCCCCCCCATATGACATTTTTTTTAAACTGGAAAACCACATTTATGTAGTTATTTAACTATAAATATTGTTGTTTAATATTTATAGGTAGGTACTATAATACCTATATTTTACAAATAGGTGTAAAATCAAAAAACCTTTATCTCCTAATCTATAGTTTTACATAACTTAGATAATTAGTTATTACTTCATAATAAACACTAATCAGTAATCACTATTGCACAAATATATTGAAATATTATATTATATTGTATTGCGGGACAAAAAAATCCACTGAACGGTCGATAAGCGATGACGCAAAACAACAATGTGCCAACGCCAAATAAAATGTATAATGCATATCTTATAACTATATAAATTATCTAACAATATAATATGCCCTAAAAATAACCTCACCCTAAATAAGTATTTAATAAATTAAGATAAAAACTACGTAAAGTGGATCTTTTGTTGTGATATGTTGATGATACTCTAAATATCTAGTGTTAACTTCTTCAGGGGAAAATCAAGCCACCGGACCGGGAACCGAACCCGGGTCTCTCACTTGCCGGGCCATTGTTCTACCACTGAGCTGTCCGACCGCAAAGACCCATGACGCTATCTTCCCTAGTTAACGGGAGTTTAATAGGTACCTACCAATAAAGTTAAAGTTCCTATACAACTCTTTTATTTTTTTTTTTTTTTTTTTTGGGGGAGGGGACAAAGGTAAATGTACAATTATTTCTTTCTTCTACATACGTGACCAAATTACGCTACTCTGTGATAAAAGTGTTGCACGTGTCATTCTATATTTCATGTGGTCATATTGGACTTAAATATTTTATTTGTTTATGAATATATAATTATTATCGAAATATTTTATATTCTTTAGATGTTTGTAAATATATGTATTGTATTTCAAATGGTTTGTTGTGAAATGTTGAGTTTAAATTTAGTATATTTACTATGACATAGTTGGGCCAACATCCCGCATGAATAGTTGCTTGCTCTAAATGATACGACGAAACACAATATAATGTAATGCAGTATTTTTCTTCCTGTGTGTTGCAGCCTTGGGAAGTCTCGGTGGACAATTATGTCCTCCATTTGGATCGGAAGCATTTGAGATAATTACGATACAAACTATGTTCATGATGTACGGATGCGCCTATTTGAAAAGGGATATAGCACTGAGTATTAACCCATTATTTCATTTGTACCTGGAAGATCCAATCAGGGCGCAAATCGCCATTAATCAAGGAAATTGCAAGGAATTGCAGAGTATGTATAACAAATAATTGCTGTTACAGCACAATGGAGGAGAAAGGGTTAAGAGCACTGCGCTTGTGGCTACAGAAAAGCTCTTCCCGGCTAAAAATATCGTGTATTATATACTATGTATTACTTATCTCCTGTAAACACATAATTACCTTTTAATGTCACAGCAAGATATAGATGATCGCGTCTATTGTGACAGTTTTCTAAAGTACTACTATT
The DNA here is from genome assembly GCA_014851325.1 of Pentalonia nigronervosa. NCBI lineage: Eukaryota > Metazoa > Arthropoda > Insecta > Hemiptera > Aphididae > Pentalonia > Pentalonia nigronervosa. The sequence goes on from JACXSJ010004010.1 coordinate 14,737, forward strand.
ATACAAAGAATTCAATATATATTTCTCATATTTATATTGTATGTAAATTACCATGTGTATGTTAAATTTTCAAAGTACACATCTGATATTGTTCGAAATATGACATCTTTATACAATGAAATACAATTAAAACTGACCTTCATAATTGTGGGTTAGTATTTTTGTTAAACCAGTATGTGTAAATTATTATATACTATATATTTTTCATTATTAAAGACTAGCTGTCTCCCTGTTGTTGTCCGAGCTAAAGATTAAGTTAAGAATAACTTCAAGTAAGACTAAGCTAACTAGGTAGGTAATCCGACTGCTTGATTGAGGACCCCACAAGGTGCGTAAGTGAAATCAGAATATTAGACACATGAAAAGAATCGCAAAGGTGACCCATGCCAAAGATTTGTTTTTTTTTTTTATAAATTTATTTAGAAAAATATGTATATACCATATTCCTATATAGTAATAATTATAATAGTTATGAAATATGTAATCATTGACAACCCTATAAATAAACAGAGATTATACATAAATATCTCATCAAAAATACCACTTCAGATTTCCCAGAATTTTGACCGTATAGTATGTACGTAAGATAGGATGTTATATGCCAAAAATCTTTGCAGGAATGTACTCAACAACTTCCAAAAAGTTTCAAGGCGATCGGATGAATATTGTAGGAGTGCATAAAAAACATACAAATATTAATTTTTGTATATAGATCTATTAACTTCAATCAATGGTAATCTTACTTTGTCCGTAAAAAAATTACAATGTATATTCAACTCTCATATGATATCAATTATTATTTCGAGTCCGTAAACGCGACGATTTGATACATACGTTTTCTACATCTATCCGATTAACCAATGATAATTGTAATTCATACACAAAATAAAATACTAATTTCTATAGTTTATTTCTACTATTATAATCTGTAAGTTGTAACCAATGACAACTATTCATAAATAAAAATAATTTTCGATTTCCATCGTGAATTTCAAATCTTTGTGTAAACACCTCTTTAAAATGCGAATTTTAAAAAATCTTTTCATAATGTATGGTGAAATTATAATATTAATCTACCATCAATACTTCAAATCGATAACTCTAATAGGTTAGGCTCTCCGTTGAATATAAATCAGTCACTCAGGACACTCGTTTATATATATATATATATATATATATATATAGATAATTTATTAATAACAATCATGATTCAAGACATAAGTTTGCCTACAAATGTGGAACTTACTAAATTAGAATACAAAAAAATTAGCCGGCACGGGAGGTGGCTTCCACCTGCACTTATATTGATGTACTATACGTGACTATCGATTATGAGATAATAGATGTATAATAGAAACAGTTGTACTGATAGTTTCTACATATTTACAATTATACTGTTAAATGTTAAACGATATTATAGTTTGGTTGTTTTCTTATAAACTTTCTCGTATATAATCCTCGACAATCCTCTCTTATTATAAAACCACGCCGATAATAATAGAGGTACCCTACGTCTTATACACATTTACACAAACGTGCTTACCAAACTAACACTAAATATTATTTGTGTCAACAAAAATTATTCCTGAGCAAAAATATTCATTGTACTCATTTATTTGTTTTGCTGTTGTGCTCTATCAGATATGGATCACTTCATATTCGAGTGTTTGCCAAATGGTGTCATAAACAATGAAAAAGATGTTGGCAAAGGCTGGCATTATGTAACGCTATTAGAACATACAGCAGATTATTTTCCACAAAATAAAACCAATAAACTACCTTTGAAAAGATGTGCCGTAAGTATACTATGTTTACGTCTTATTTTATATTCTATATTATTGCAGTAAACAATTTCGTACAATCAATTTTATTATTCAATTGGTAAAGAGGGGGACGCACATTATTGAAGATCATTCGTATACATATAAAGGTTTTTCGTTTATTGCTGATGATTTGTGATATAGTACTTACTATTTTTTTTTTTTTTTTTGTTTACGGCCTTTTAGACCACACATCCAAACATAAAAGCCTCCATCCTTCACGATTTTGCGCTAGCGTATGCCAATCTTCCTCCGGGTAGAAATCTGCTACATCTTTTTTTACACAATCCTCCCATCTCATTCGGGGTCTTCCTAGTGGTCTTTTCCCCCTTGGATTTTCTTGTAGAGCCGT
>JACXSJ010004011.1:0-16905 GCA_014851325.1 Pentalonia nigronervosa
TCTTATCGCCGTAAACGCTGGGTAAATTTTTATTCTTACTTCGTACAACCATCATCCTACAGTCCGTCATTAAAATAATAATTGTGCGATAATTGCCCTCTCGACAACAGAACGTTTTATTTGTTACAATGGAAAGTGCTGCCGCCAACACAAAAGAAGACACTGCCCCTATTGCCGCTACCACAGCAATCACCACTACCGATGCAGTGAATCCGATAGCAGTGACTGATGAAACAGGTCCATTGATTAAATTAGATAAGGTAATTGTTATGACTACTGATGATGTTGAATATGCAGTGGTCAGTGAACTAGCCGTTGTGCCAAATGAAACTGCAATTACCATTAACACTACTAGTAATAATCCTAAATTTGAAGAAGATCAATTAAATATAGCCATGGCATCTACAACAATATCGACTAATGAGGCAGATGAGATTAAACACATGAGATTAAATGTTCTCGGTGATGAGAGCTGTTCGCAACAAGAAGAAAGAGGTGGAGGTGAAGATGATTATGGTGATGAAATCAATGATGTGAGCAATAATTTAAATTAATATTCCATATTTTGTCTATTATATGCTTTTAGCATAACTGTCGGTAGTATTGGTTGTGTATTATTATATAATTATATGATCAACAAATTTTCTTTTACTGATATTTAAATACTAAATTCACACTAACACTCTTGATATCAATATTTGAAAAATTTAGGTAGATAATTTAAAAATAATTTCCAAATAGCAAAAATTATTTGAGTTTTGAAATATTTTGATAATTTAAAACCGGTAGACTCTATTTAGACTTTATTTATTTTGTATTCTGTACAGAATTTTACATTATACAGAGTGTGATTCTTTTGTTACACAACACTCATCACTTTACAAAATATTGACTTTTTTGTAAATATTTTTTCATAGTTAAAAAGTAACGTATTTTTAAAGAAATTATTTTTTTTCATATTTTGTAACCTGATATATTTTTAAGTTTTTTACTTTTTTCAATGACAACATACAGTTTTGATTTCATATTCCAAAGTAGAATATTTTTCTTAGTATTTCGATATTAACAACATTTTGCGGGGTATATTTTAAACACTTATCACTTAAAAACTACTCATCCCCAGGCTACTTTTTAGTCAATAACCACTGCGTGTTCACTTTTCTTCCCTTAAAGGACCATAATACTCAAAAAAATAAGTCTATTTTAAAATATAGTATTAAGTGAAATAAAAACAGAGATACCATTAAAATATATTTACAACTATTATTTAGCCTGCGGCAGTCATTTGAAAAATACGCGTGACGTCATAATTTCGCCGCCGCCGATTACTCTGTATACGATTTTACGGGAGTAATACGACTTTCGCTGTTTAATTTCTTATAAGTCGTTTAATACTCAATTTATTGATGTAGACCTTTATAATAATTTAAAGTTCATAAATTTTTCTTTTATTGCATGTTTTTTACAATAATAAGTTCATTATATGATTCAATTAAAAATTAAACAAACATTTATTTATACGACTGTAGACTATTTTAGGAATTTTTGTAAATTTTCAAATTCAATACAACAAACGCACTCGCGATCAGTACTTAAATTTAAACACTTCTCACATAAACACCATTTGTTCACTGGTTTTATAGATCTGTTTTCGATACACAAATTTGTATTTAAAATTTTGTTAGCGAAATGCATAGGATTGAAATTATTGTCAATGTCGTTGATTGTTGGCTCAAAACTATATGGTTGTAATGCCATGTCACAAATTAGTTTGATAGCACTAACAAAACTTTAATAATATTACGTAGAGTAAAAAAATATACAGGTTGTATGCGTGTACTGTGCTTGTGCTTGTGACGACTGGCGACTGACAAGCGACTGCTTGTCCTACTGATAGCTAATAATAATAATACCTTCTGATGTAAATACAATACACATAAAGTAATGTTATTAACTAATCATTTGTCTAAAAATAATTTTCAAACATATTTTATTGTACATATATACACACTAATAAACCACCACAATAATATTATTCATATATTGAATACGAACGGCGTACATAAGTAAAGAAATGAACAAATCTAATAATCTAATAAAAATATTTCTAAGAAAGTTTATCATTCGTTTATAAATAAACCGTTTAATAATTTCACAATAAAATAATATTAAATTAAAAATTTAGTTCTAAAGCTTCAAATTATTAACAGGGTCTAAATCAATAAATTTATTATTAGCCGAGTTATACGCGTTTAAACAGCAAGACTTGTAATATTCCCTTAAAAGCGTGTACAGAGTAACCGGCGGCGGCGAAATTATGACGTCACGCGCATTTTTCAAATACCCATAACTGGCTAAATATTGGACGCTAACAATTTTTAGTGGTGCCAATAGTATTTTATTATTTAGTTATATTTCACAAAAATATAAAAAAAAAATTTTTTTTCAGTTATGTAGTCCTTTAAAAATAAGATTCACTAGTAGAAATACCAGTGTAACTAGTTTAGAGTCCATGCAAATTTTGAATTTTTTTTTGAAACCTATGTAAATAAATGTTTTAAAAATTATAATACAAAAAAAAATTGGCAGAAATCAATACTTTTTGAGTTATAGTTAATCAAATTTTTCAGTTTATATTATAATCCTTAAATACCCAGCATGCAAGATTTTGAAATACTTCAAGTGTGGAAAAGTAGTATTTGCATATCAGACAATTCACAAAGTGCGTGTTGGGTTCAATACTCTCTCTCACAGGATAAAAATGAATTTATACTCTTTTTTTATACTTTGAAAACCATATGGGATAAGTAAAACCAATTTTATAATAATAAAATTTATTTTAAAACTAATATATAAAAAATCTACATGGGGTGGTATTGCATAGGAAATCGAGGGATATTTTTATTTTTAATTGTTTTAGAAAAAAAAGTGCAAAAAATAATTTTATCCCATGAAAGTAATAAACTCGACATTTTATGAATAACCTGTTATGTACCACACTTGAAGTATTTTGAGATATTGCATACTGAGTATTTAAAGATTATAATATAAACTGAAAACTTCGATTAGCTATAACTCAAAAACTATTGATTTACACTAATTTTTTTTTTGCACCATCATTTTTAAAGCGTTGATTTACATAGGTGCATAGTAAAAATAAAACTTAGGTAATTAAGTACATTTTAACTTCTTATATATAAATATCATTTTTAAGCAAGTAAAAAATAATAAATATTTAATTTTAATAACTGGTTTTTCTATAAAAAAAAAGTACAATAAATAATGATATATATATATATATATATATAAAAGTTTTACCTTTGAAATTTTTAATTTTTTCATTATTTTTCCGAAAAAATTTACACATGAGGTGTCATAATTTTGGTAAATGCTGAGATTTGGTTTTCTATATCTTCTTTTTTTTTTGTTTAAGAATTCAATAACAGCAGGCCTTGAGTCATAGTGGGCTGTACCAATGCCATTTAATAAAATTAACAAATGATTGTTAATGGTTTCTTTCAATAAACTAATTTTATGGCTAGTTTTTATTTTGTTATAATGAGATACAACTCTTTTTGTACTCATTGAATGTGGACAAATAATTAAGAGTGCTACACATAACTTTTGTAATTTACCATCTGTTTTTGCAGCAGTGGTTCTAAATTTTAAGGAGTATACAGTGCCTTTTATCAGGTGTATCAATATTTGGTACACTTATATAATTGACCAAAAATCGATTACATTATTAACAAATGCTAATACTTTATCTTGACCAAAAATATTTTCTACTAATGGATGGCCAGCTTCTATCATTTCCTTATAAGAAGTTGCTGAAACTAGTTAAATCATTTTATTTGTGTTTTCATAATCTTCAACATTAAATCGTTGATATAAAAAACTTTTAAATGATAAGATTCTTTCTTGTTTAGCAACTACCCAGACCAGTAGTTACAAATGCATTGTTTATTCTTCAAAAAAAAAAAAAAAAAATAATATCAAGAATCAATTTATCATAATACATAATATTTTGTGATTATAATCTATAGATAAGAAATTAGTAACGTTTTGGATTAATATCACGGAATACAAAATCAGCAAAATCTTACTCTACTGGGTGTTTTGTACTTTAATGTGTGTCCATTTGGATACAAAAAATATCCTTAAAAAAGCCTGAGTCTCACCCGGTATTTGCTTTTTAAGTATTAAAATAGTCAGAAAAATATTCTCCTTCGAAATACGCAATTGAAATTGTATGTTGCAATTCAAAAAAAGTAAAAACTTAAAAAAATACAACTATTTATAAAAAAAAAATTGAACGACTTGTGAAATCGTGATGAAAGACAATTTGAAAGAATTCAATACTTTTTGATATAATGAGTGTTTTATATCTGATTTTCCATTGAATGAGTCATTTCATACACACCATAGCTGTTAATTATAAATATACCATAATTATATTTAATGCATTCCTTTTAAATAAAATTCCATTTAAGTATCATTCTATTCCCATATTTACTTAACTATTTATTTTACCTAATTATTTTATTTATATAAATAATATAATTAGGTATTTTTATTGCCTACCTAGTTTAACTGTCAATAAATCATAATAAAATATTCTTTAAAATTTAAATTTTATTCTGTATTTATAAAAAATAATTTGAACACCATAATTATCCAACTAGATTTAAATTACGTTTTTCATCTGGTTGCTATTACATTTTAGTCTGCAGCATCTGCAGAACCTGTAGTACCTATGCCCGTGGATGATGATACAAATGATCTACAATACATACCTAGACGTGGACGATTCTATGAGCATGATGCCCGCATGGAATATAGTACAACGAGCTTTGAAGGATCGGAATCAGATAATGGATATGAAGAAGATTCAGGAGATGACGATGGAGTCATTTCTGAGTGAGTAGTGACTTAAAAACATAAATTTAAGTATGTATAATATTAAATTAATATTATTTTATTTTTAATAATTATTAGTTGTCGGCGCATTAGAAGACGACAAACAGGCATTAAAAAACAGAAATCAATGACCCCAGTAGATACTGCCGAAAACACTGCTTTAGAAGTTGTGGATGGAACACAACCTACTAAAAAAATCTTGGCCATATCTAAGGTGGCTGCTACAACAAAAGAATCTGAAACCTCTGTAACTGCAGATGGATTGGCAAAAAAACTCGGTGTAGGTTCTCGAAAATCTCGTGATTTAGATGCTCTGGATAAATGGTCACATGATATGTATGATGAAAACGAGCAGACACACAAAAGCCGTGATGAGTTACTGGCCTCGTATGGATATGACATACGGGAGGAATCCGAGACATCTCGAGCTCGACGCTACCATAAATATGGGTAAGTTAATGATAGTAACCATAGTATATATGCATATACTAAAAATTACAATTGCTTTCATTTTAGGCGAGCTGCCACTACCAAATATACTCGTAATTGGCAGGATACAAAAGCTTACGTTGGTGGTGCTGGGGGACAACAATCAATGAAAGTGAAGCATGAAGGTGTGGCTCGACGTAGTTTTGGTGAACCAAATAAAAACATAAACAAATCTTCAACTGATGAGTACACCTCTGAATTCCCCGCTTTGGATGATATAAAGAAATCAAAGCCTAATACTACAACTGATTCTCCTACAATTGTAGAAGTCTCAGATCAGAATTATGAACAACAACCAAACACTCTTTCTGTTCAGAATGAAGATAAAAAGTTTGTTGGTGCAGTTGTGGAAACTAGCCAGGCTCAGCATCATACTTCATCACTTCAAACAACCTCAAAATATAATGCAACATCCCCTATCAATCGAAACAATCGTCAAGATCAGCAAAATGGCGGAACTTCTTCATCCACTAATAATAAAAACTATTTCAAACGGCCTTCAATTGAGTCTCCAATAAGCAAAGAAAAAGGAGCTCAAGTAAATCGAGTTTCTTCTTCTGCGGCTCCTCACTCAAACTATTTTATCCGGAAACCACCCCAAAATAGTGGTGGCCATAATCAACATCGTAATTATAAACAGCAATACTACAGCAGTGGCCAAGGGCGTAACCAGCAACACCAACATTCTTTGCCTTCAGCACCTCGTGGCCGTAACTTCCATCAACATCATACTTCGCAGAAATACAATCGTGATAGATATTTTTCTAAAGAATCGATATCTTCGTCTAGTTCAAATCAACACAAGTATGATCAGCAGCATAATTCTGCAGCACCTATTACTGCTGGCACAGAACGTACACAACACGGTAGCGGACATTATCAAAACTACAATAATCGTCAGTGTAAGTATTTTAACATAAAACATGTTATCATTTTTTCTTCTTGATATTCTTCCATTACAATAACATCCATTCAATTAATTTTATGTTGATGCATTTTGATAAAATAGACCTGTTGTTAAGTATAATAGTTGTGTGTTAAATACACCTAAGCAATAATTCATTAATTATCAATAATTATTTGCCTGAATCTAACTGCCTCAATCCAATTTTTTTTTAATTAATATGTTTACAATAAGAGTATAGGTAGATACTTAAAAAGTACAGAATTGTACTAATATTTTATTAATTAATAATAACTCAAGATATATCTATTCTAGATCAAAACGGAAATCAACAAATTGAGCTGCCTGCACCATCAACACCGGTTATACGTAGCTCAAATCAGTACTCAGTTCAAAACCGTAGAGAGCTCCCTGACCCAGTACTAAATTTTGGTGGAATATCTAAGACGCCTCAGTCACAGCCTCCACCTCCCCAGCAACAAAATTGGTTAGTTATGCAAGACCAACAAATGCAATCTGCGCCTCAACAATGGCAACAGCAACAACAAATCCAAATTCATCAACCACCACCTCCGTTGCAAATACAACAGTACCACCAACCTTTACAACAAATACATGCTCATCATGGCATGGTGTTTGATCATAACACTGGTATGATGGTTATGGCTGCTGCTGATCAACCCATGTACCATCATCAAATGTATGCTACACCCCAGTATGCTCCTGGAGTTGCACCAGGTCCAGCAACTGGTAGTGCTATTGATCAAAATGCAACAGCAGCTGCTGCAGCAGCAGCTGCTGCAGCTGCAGCGTCTGCACTTCAGATGCTTACAGCTCAAGCAGCTGTTTACCAAGCAGTCCCAACAGGTGCTTCAGGTCTAACATCACCACCATTTGGAACACAATCAGTAAGCTTATTATTTCAACCATTGGCTTAAATTTGAATATTTTGTACTAAATTTAACTATTTTTTTCTCATTTGATACAAATGATGTATACAAAATAATTATGTTATTACCAGTGCTCATAACTTATAGCTCTAAAAAAAGTTAGTTATAAGCGCTATAGTATGCTCTTAAAAACATTAATGTAAGACCTTAAATATGTACTAAAAATTATATAAAATGTAAAAAAAATTAATTTTAAAAATGTAATTATTATTTATTATTTTATATTATTTTATTAAGTATGAAAAAAGATTATTATTGGGTAATAATCTGTTTTCAAAATAAAATTATATATTGATTTTATTATTATATAAATGATACCTAGAAAACTATAAAAGTAAAATTTGGATTACAGAGTTGAAGCGGACAACATACATTTTGTTAGTGAACACGTTATAACACGTAATAATGTAATATAAAAAATAACGAATAACGACAAAAATCTAGTTATTACAATTTAATATGTAGACAAGGCACAAACTAATATTTTGTTTTCTTTGAATAGATATGATGTATTATATAAAGATATTGAAGACTGTATGAAATATTCTTGTTATTAAATATGTTTTTATTTTTTAAAAATGGACCGAAGCCCAAAGTTATAATACATGAAAATAACTTTTTAATGCATTTATACAATAATTCAAATAAATTAGCTAATACATTGATAACAAAAGTAGGTTGAATAAACTAGGTAATATATTAATATTAAGTTGAGGAAATTTTAAGAGAAAAGGAGAGTCAATATCAGTAATATTTAGTCTTATAGTAAATAATATGTTTTGAATGTTATAGGTATTGAAATGATACTAAACACACAAAAAATCAAAATAGCATTTTAACTTCAAAATGTTTAAAAGTATACAACAAAACTTTTGTATATTATAATTTTGTGGTTTCCCGAAAAAAATGTTTAGTTTACATAGGCATCTCTAAGACTATTCAAAAAAATATGCAAATACTACACGTTATGAGCTCTGGTTATTACATTCTTCATAATTTTATTGTTGTACATAAATTATTAAATTATAAAAAGTATATGTTGTTTTGTCAACACCATATTTATTATTAAATGTATGAAAATTGTTGTCAATATTATAAAATAATTTAAAAAATGAAATTATCAACATATTAATTATATTTTTTTTTAGGAAACCTACATGACTACTTATTATCAACCACAGCAACATCCACAACAATAACCTCCTCCAAGACACGTTAATCTGGCTATACCCATAGCCATAGTGGCACCTCCTCCAGAACTTAATCAACAGCAAGGAAATTTAAAAATCAATTTATCCACTACACCACCTCCTACTACAGCTTTAACCAATTGAAAACAGCTTACATAACTAACTACAATAATTACTACAAACTTTCTGATTTATTTTTTAACATTTCTTAGTTTTATACATACACTTTTTAGCTAATATTTTTTACCATTATTTTAGATAATGGTATCAACTGATTCTGTGTTTAATTTTGTTTTTAAATATTTTTTTTTTTATTAATATTCAATTATCATTGTTTTATAATCTGTTCAAGAAACAAAACCAATTATATAAATATTTTTTTAGGATGCATGACTGCAGTTAAAAATACTTAGGTGTCTATTTCATCTTTGTTTAGTAATTATTTTATTTTTTTTTTATTTCTATTATCGTCTAATTATCAACAATAAAATTAAAATACCAATAAATCATTGAAGCTAATAAAATTTGTTTTGATAACATATTATTGTATTTTAAATAAAATAAAAACTTATTACTGCATAATTACAAAATATTATTTATATTTATATATGATTCATAAGGCAAATTTTGTTATTTTTTTTATTATTAAGGACAACATTTATAACATTTTGAATATACTCAAAAATCAACAAATGCTATTAATAAATGTTAGTAATTATTCGATTGGTAATAGGAAACCACAGACAAAAAAAAAAAAAACAAATAAAAATAAAAAAATTTCTATTTTTCTGACTTCTTGGTTTTTTTTTATTTTGTCACAATGGTCAAGATATTAAACTATCTCAATAATTTATTATAAGATTACATTTAAACAATATTGTATTGCTTGTTAAAATTTAAATTAAGCCTATGCACTTAATAGTCAAATGGGATAACTTTCTATTTAGACCAAACAACTTATTTTTAGATTGTATCAGCCCTGACATACATAATCAGTAAGCTTTAAATAATCTCTTGACCATAATCACAAAATAAATATAATATGTTGCAATATTTATATTAGTCTTTTTTTTATCCTATATTTAAATAAATAATTGTTATTACATTAAAGTAATACTGAAAACTTGGATTATTCTGCTTTCGTTAATTTTATTCTATTGCATATTGGATAGATTTAATAATGTTACAAGGAAGTTAATTCAGTATTTTGTAATTGTAAATTTATACAAATTAAAAATTTTTTTTCGAATGTTCATTGAAACGACCTCGAGGTCTTCGTCAATGCTTATCATAAGTGGGTAGTAAGATCATGTAATCTATTTATGTATATATTACTATATGTATGATATTACCCCCTTTCTCCAAGAGGAGACATGTACGGTTTTCACTCCCAGTGGAGTGGGACATAGTTGGAAACCGGATGACGTAATTGGACGACAGCACGGAAAATTATGATTGCGTAGAATCACAAATTTATTGCACTTTGCTATGAATCGAACCGATGACTGTGAGAGTCACAGTCAACCGCGTGACTACTGTGCCATTCTGGCCTCAAATTAAATTTAATGAAAAAATGGTGAGCAAGTAAGTACCGCTCTGCTAAACAGTAGGAGTTGTAATGAATGTGTTAAATTTTTAACTTAAATGATAAATTATTGCATTCAAACAACGATTCTAAACAAAGACGATATGCCAGTCTATGTTAAGTATATTTTATGATACGTTTTTTGATACTTTTTGCTAAGTAACTGAATTTACTATTAGTTCTACAGTAGGTTAATTCAATTTTTGCTGGGAAAATTGCATTATTTTGTTATATTATTATTTATTTAGGCTTCAAATGGTTTATTAGACTATAATAGCTTAAGGTTTAATAAAATTTTACATATTGAACGTTTTCTAAGCATTATGTTATAATGATTATGGTTATTTATGTTTTCATTGATTGATTTCGCTGTCTTATTTGCTATCTATGAAATTGGCTATCTTGAATATAATGAATTTTAATGTTTTTTGTTTCTTGTCTGAGACTGAATGCATGGGGGTATTCTAAAAAAATATATTTCATTGAGAGTGCGCATAGGCACATTCCTCAAATGGGTTCTAGTTGCTTACACATTAGGCCTGAATGTGTAAGTCTTGTTTGTCCAATGCGCACTCTGGTGGGACATCTGGATATCTTTTAGTTGATGGTTTTATTTGATTGAGTTTGTTGTTATTTTCCAGTCGATTTTACCCCATAAAATAACATTTGATTTTAAGGGTATGAATTACGTCTTCATATGTTACGTGTGGATATATTTTAGTATCTGGAGAACTTAAACTTCTGTTGCCTTTTGTCGGCGAGTTCATTACCGGGAATATTGATATGGGATGGAATCCACGTGAATTTGACGATTTTGCTGGTTGTAAGAATTATGTTTTGGATGCTTCGGACGAGGTTGCATGTTGTAAGTATATTGGCTATTGAGGTAACTACGCTCATCGAGGCACTTGATATGAGAATTTTTTCGTGATTTTTGGAGAATGAAATAGATATGGCTTCTAGTATGACGGCAGTTTCTGCAGTGTATGATATGAAAGCGAATTTGTGGAGAAAGTGGTTTTCTATGTTTGGAGTGTCGAAATTGATTTCATTTATTGTTTTGAAAGCATCTACAGAGAAATGATAATAGTTAGTAAAATCGTTGTTTATAATTTCGTGAAACATATTGATGATCTGATTGTGAGATGAATAATTTTTGTTGAATTGGATAAGTTTTATATTGGCTTCTATGTGGTAAGTGTTCCATGACAGAATTGTTGAGATGATTTCTATAGATTTTATATTATTTAAGTTAAAAGATATTAATTCTTCAAGAATATCGTGAAGCTTTATTAGAGTGACTTTAGTAAGTGGTCATAAGAGGGTTTTAAAATGATCTCTACCATACGTGTTTGTAACATAGATATCCTATTGGTTGCATATTTCATGATGAGGCATTTTTGTCTGTTGTCCAGTAGTGGAAACAAACATTCTACTGGACTTGATCTGAAAACTCCAATGGCCATTCTGATGCCAGCATTTTGTATAGTGTTGAGTATATTTAGGGTGTTAAAGTTGATAAGGCTATAAAGGGTGGATTCGTAGTCTTATATTGATTGTATTAAAAAATTATGGAGGATTACGGTGGAGAATTATTGAGATTGTCTTACAATCTGCTACCCATTTAAAATGGCTAACAGATTTAATTATATTTAATTTTTTAGATGCGGTTGATTTCAGTTTTTGATAAGTTCTTTCCAGTTGAGTTTGTCGTCGAATGTTAAGCCTAGAAGATAGATACATTTTGTATTGGTAAATGTTTTCTCTTGAATTTTAATCTCTAGAGCTTTGACATTCTTCTGGTGGTTAAATAAAAACGAATGAGGAAGAGAACTTGAAACCTGTCTTTGTCGACCATTGATTGACGTTGTTAGTTGCTTTTTGTATGAGAGCTGATTGTTTTGACTGGTGATTTAATATGATTGCTGATATCATTGATGAATTGACTATAAGAAAAAGTGTTATATTTATTGAAGACCCTTGTGGCAATAAGTTTTCAATTTCAAAAGTTGAGGACGATTTATCGGTCTTTAATCTCAAATGTTAAGAAGTTATTTATAAATTTTAAAATGTTACCTTTGAATTTTAATTTTTAGAATGTTGCATTTGAAATTCCATTTTTTAGAATGTTGCATTTGAAATTCCATTTTTAGAATGTTGCCTTTAAAATTCATTTTGTGGAGCGTTGGAAGAACCCTGTGTTTCCATACTGTATCATATGCTTTCACGATATCCAAAGATACCATTAATAAGTAGTTTTTTTTTCAAGTACGTCATATATATTGGTGTAAATTGTTATTAGAGGACCTATGGTGGATCGATTTTTGGAGAAGCCGAATTGATATGGCGAAAGTAGGTTGTGAGCTTCTAAATGTCATATAAGCCGGGTGTTAATTATGCTCTCGAGCATTTTGCTCATTATGTTTAGGAGGGATATTGGCCTGTAATTATTGATTAAAATAGGACTTTTGCCAGGTTTAGAAATATGAATTATACGTGATATTTTCCATTGTTTAGGAAAAGTGTTATAAATCCAGATTTTGTCGAAGATTTTAAGTAAAATATTTTGATATCATTGAGACAGATTTTGAAGGAAAAAAATGGTATTGCGTCGGGGCTGGTGCTTTTGCTTTTTTTCTTTATTAGTGAGGCATTTAGTTCATTAATTGTAAGGAGTGAATTAATTGGGTTGTCAAGGTTATCTGCTTCATATTTGATTAGGGAGTTGGCCTCGATTGTTGTTTTTAGATCAACAAAATCTTTAATATAATTTTCATTGCTGTTATTTGATTGAAAGAAGGTTCCAAAAACGTCTGCGATTTTAATTTTATCTGTTAAAGTTGTTGTAATTCAGTGTTTTTGTTTGGGTTAGGTTATTATCTTTGATGCTGTTTTGAACCCCAATTCGTCTTCATCAAAGTGTGTTTTTTGTTGCAAATCACGATCGGATACCTCGATTCTATTTCCAATTCTAGTGGTTTTTTATTGATGACCAAACCCGTATGCATAATCGAAACCAATTTCATTATACTGATGTATTCTCGAATGTGCGATGTGACAATATACCAGCTACCAATAATAAACACGTGGATAATTATGTACTAAATATAATACTTTATTGATCAAAAGAAAAAAATAAATAAACTGATCCAATGTAAAACACGACAGAGTTGAAAAGGTTTACATTCGTATAATGAATAGTATAAACGATCCTTTGTTAGCGCAAGGGAGTAGACATGATCTCTCGCGAAAACTGCCAGAGAAGCCTTGTACTGGATTCACTTTCTTAAAATGGACTGCCCTGGGTCGGACGACGCGTATTCGTCGTCGGCAGGCACCCAGTATTCAGGAGAGGTATTCAGCTGACCTGACAGTTTTATGGCCGAGAGGTGTCACGTACGCCAGTGCGTTCCCACGATCATATTACATTATTGCGTAATTAATTTATAATAAAAAACGTACATTTAAAGACAAAAATAATGTAATGACACTTAATATAACTATATCCGGTTACTACATTACACGTACATTTTATGGGAATTGAATGTTTATGCTTTGATTCATTTCACGCAAATGATGCAAGATGTCTTCACTTATGCGGTCTTTTTATTTTTCCCAAAAACTCATTTGGGAATGTGCTGATCAGCGGGCGGCATGCTTACTAGGAGGAAGGCAGCTGTAATGATGGACACAAATATACATCATTAAAATAAATACATTTAACGAAACTGATTAAATATAATAGACTATAATCATCACATTAATCACTACACGCCGAGGATTGGGACATACCGCAATCACACTTTGATGTTCACCAAAGGCGGCATCTCACAATCATCGTCTATTTAAGCCCATAACACACACACAACGACGCTCAGTCGCTCTCTCCATAAGTACACTGTCAATATACTTTTTTTTAAAAATATTTTTTGTGTTCTTTTTAATAAAAATAAAACTTAAATTGTATCACCACATCGTCAACAAATTTTTGGTATATCTTTTCTACCTATACAATCCCTATTCAAAAAAAAACAAAACAACTTCGTTGGAGACTTGCAGATTCTGTGAAAGGTAAAGAACATATTTTATTATCCGAATATAAATATTTGCCAAGAAAAACTCTCGTACTCACCCCCCGATAATATATCACATTAAGTGGGTTATTTCAAGTAATGAGATAAAGACGTTGAATTTGATATATTATTCAATTAAACCACATACAAATATATTGATCATCCCAATTCAAAGCTTTAATATCTTACATTCTTAAGTCACTACATTATATACACCCTTTTACCTCTATTTATTTACCCCTAACACTCCATCATATTTTTAACTCATTACAAAGTGGCGCCCAACAAAAGTTCAGTTTTTATTAACTGAGAGTTTTTCTTTTATTTTTACTTATTAAGACTACAAATACTTAATCTAAAATTAATACTTCTTTCTCAATCAATCGACTGCAGCCAAATAACAAAAAAAAATAAAAATAAAAAAATAAATAAAATAAATAAATAAATAAATATAATAAAATAATACAATTTGCTAATAAACAATTTTAACAAAATATTTATTATATATTTTTACTGATAAACAAATAAAATTTTTAATAATGCTTGCTAATGAACAAGTTTAACAGAATATTTAATATATATTTGCTAATAAACAAATATAATTTTATTACATTTCTTGCTAATAAACAAGTTTAATAAAAAAATTGCTAATAAACAATTTTAATAAAATATTTAATATATATTTGCTAATAAACAAATATAATTTTATAATAATGCTTGCTAATAAAGAAGTTTAATAAAACATTTAACACATATAAGCATAACTTATAGAGAATCTTGTGTTGAATTTTTAAATCTTAGATTTAAAGTGATACATTTTTATGAATTTTCTAATTAAAAAAAACTGCAAATTTTCATAATTTTTAAGTATTTTGTCGAAATTTTAACTTTAGATGTTTATAAAAAATGATTAGAGACTTACGCCCAACTTTTTTTTTAATTTTCACTTAAACAAGTTATAAAGAACTCTGTATTAGATATCGAAGTATTTTGACCGATTGAAATAATTTTAATGAACAATAATAAAAAAAACCCAAAAATTTATTATGTTTATGAATAGCTCAAAAAAAGTCAAAATATATTGAAAATTTTATTGTTTATAAAAATTGCTTATATAACATTTTGTCAAAATATCATATATCTTCTATGATTATTTTTGGTGTTATACCAAATAGTAAAATCTGTCAAAAATTAGCTTTGCATAAAAATTTCCGTTTTTCCCTCAAATTTTTACCCCCCCCCCCTCCACCATCAAAGTACCAACTAGATTCACTTTTCTACTGGAAAAGATGCTGATGAAGAAAACCGGAGCACTTTTACTACCCTAAAACATGATGACAGACATAAAAAAAGAAAAAAACACCAGTGATTGAAACAAAAATAAATTTTGCGGTTTTTAAAACCCGGTATTTTATCTTGACGATTTTTTTTACCGGTTTTCATAACCAAAATAAAAATCTTTGGTTTTTAAAACCGGATATCAACTACTAAGGTTTTGGTTAACCACTTATATACAGGTTTTTTGAATAAAAAAATAATTTTACTACACGTAAATAGATACTGATGATAACGCAGTTCAAACTCTAATCACGAAAATATGGAATCACAAATCATAATGCTAAACATTATTAACTGTAATAGTATTACACTATATGTATTACAATGCTCCAATTAGGGGGGGCGACGCAGAGGGACGGAGTCCCCTAACTAATTTTTCAGAAACTTTAGAGTACCCCTACTTTTATTTTTAAGGAGAACGTACGGGACGCTGCATCATTCTGCATAATTGATACGTATACTTTTAAAAAAAATTGTGATCGCAGGTATACGGATATGCTACTATGTTAGCTGTACTATAAACATTATTTACGAATAACTAATAATACCAACCATATTTCCTTGTTATTACGTTTATTAGGAACGGTTATTATTTTTAGATTTTACACATCTATTTTTAATTTCATTGCATGGAACTTTTATTTATAATATATATATATATATGTCTGTGTTATGCATCCTAAATTATAAACCTATCGATAACGATCGCCTAGATGCAAGGTCACGTGCATTAATGATGATAATTTTGTCAATAAATATTATTCGATTGTACACTGTGTCACTGTACGATTTACCACATAAATAACGGATGTTGTTTGTATTTTTTAACTGTTGTCTGTTTATACCGTGCTCGCTAGGAAGAAAATGGACAAATTTATTTTTCGAATAACAAAGGTAAGTCAATAAAATACACTTTACAGACGTACAGACGTGCAGTTAGTCATTTCTCTACTTAATTATTATTAAAAAATTAGTACTCTTACTTTACGACACGAGGTTCTAGCTCAGTTTTAGAGTAACTTCTAGTATTAATTCATAATATTTGTTATACCATATGGAACTAAAATAAATAAATAAATAAAATAAATATAGACACAATTCGTTTTGACTTGCAATATGCATTTGAAGTTTGAATTTTCACATAATAACGAAATTACAGTCATGTGGCCGCATCATCAGTGAGAGATCCGTGCCCCACGCAGACACGGCTGACCGTCCGTAGCTGTAGTTCGCTTCCACAAAGCCCGAATGTTCGGGTAAAGGTGCGTTTACATTAGGCCGCGAACGCGAACGAACGCGAACGAATCGTACCGAATGCAGTAGTGTAAACGGTTTGCCGAACGCGAACGAATGGGCGGCGAACGATTCGTTCGCGTTCGGAGACGCTCGCTCGGATGGCGGTACGATCAAAGAAAACGCTCGTTCAGTTCGAACGATATTCGGCCGTCATTTCTGA
>JACXSJ010004012.1:0-16888 GCA_014851325.1 Pentalonia nigronervosa
AGTTGTTGAAATACGTTGGACCGTCGTTTTCGTCAACAGCAGGGCTCGTAGATTTTATACGGTTATTATACCATAGGGGGTGCTGTGTAAAATTGTCCGAATCATGTCCTGTAGAATGATTATCTATGATCACCGGTGGGGGTGATGGTGGACTGGTAGAATCATCAATAGGCTATACAAATAATAATTTGTTAATATAAATTTATTTTAAAAATTAAATGTGAGTATTACCAATGATTTTGTTTCTCGAATTGGTGCCCATATCGCCTGTGTAGGGTTGTTTTGTCTTAAAAATTCGTTAAAACCACGAACCTCATTAGCTGCCTATAAAATTAAAATTATTAATATTTAAATTATTTCAATATATATATATATATATATATATATATATGTGTGTGTGTTATAAATTACCTGTGCCTGCGAAGGGTCGAAATCATTATCATCATACATTGGAGACATACTCGAGTATTGAGGCGGCGACAAGGGTGATATGAGCCTAACCTCGGATTCAGTGAACAACTATAAAATAATAAAATACATTAAATATTTTGTTTTACAAGCAATATAAATGATAGGTTAAATTACCTCGGGTGACATTTCGCCGCTCCATCGTTGTGCCCATTGTTCAGCTAATTGAGTAGTTGCATTTATTTTGAGCTGACTGATGAAATTCGTGTCTTCTTTAGGAGTGGATCCAATAATTTTATCATTCCGGAGGTTTTTAATAAAAATAATCATTTCCTCGATAGTTTTCGGCGGCGATTTCACTTTGGTAAATTCTCGGTCTATATAATCTGCTATCTGACTAAACTGTTTTAATACGACTGGTCGTATGATGATTGACTTTCGTACGATCGTTTCGACAATACTCTCTTCTAGGTATTGTAATTTGATTAAGTTTTTTCTATCAAGTAATACACGGCATCCATCTGTTTTCTTCGACTCTACGACTAGCACATTTTCTCCTCGATACACCATGTTTGATATGGCGGTAAATTCATCCTCCAGAAAAATCTGTTTTCTACTTTTTTGTGGGGTATCTAATATAAATAATAATATGTTTCCCATGATTGAGAATATTCGTCTCAAAAACCCCTCGTATATGCTTACATAGCGTGATGGTGTAATTATATGAATAGCAATATTTAACTCGTCTTTCACATCGAATCCAACACTTAAAAACTTACGATCGGTAAAGTCGAGAATGAAATTACTACAGTCAATGAGTTCGGATGGCGGTGTAGGTGGAACGTATTTAAATTGTTTCGGGTATACGGCAGCCATGCTTTTGATAGAACCAGCCATGTTAATAATTATTTTTGAAAATACACTTTAAAACTCACTAAAATTTTTATAGACGGCGCGAGCGAAAAAAAAAATACGTGTACACCAGTTTAAGGCAGTAAACGCACTAAACGACTGTTGGTTCTTCGGCCAAGAGTCTATCGAATTTATTTAAATAGGTGGGGTCATTTTAATGAATTTCGCTGGAATGCAATTAGTTAATTGGATAAGGCGTTGTCAACTATAGAGTTCTGTGTATTCAGGTGTAAGCTATTAGTATTTCGAATTAATTATATAGTGGCTATTAAGAGTCTGCGACATCTTGACGACTCGTGCAATTAGTATAATATGGTTATTAATAAAAAATATATATCGGTTATTATTTTCCAAACCGTTTAAGTATACGTCCGGTAGAAGGTTCGGTTAGTATTTTATTAAGTACGTTCTGCATTTCCTAATGGTACATATGTGTAAGGTTCGTGAGATTTCATTATAAAAATATTATTTATAAGACTATATTGTTATATTATAATTTCAATGTGTTAGAGTCGAAGTGGGATATGGGTTCGATTCTTTGAGGTGGGCTATACTTCCAGTTCGATTCTAAGGCAGAATATTATATTTTTTTTAAATGTATCGCGGGATGATAACTGATCGTGATAACGTATGTATGATAACTCGTTATAACGGGAGAACTGCACGCATGATAACTCGGAATATATGTGACTGTACGTATGCGTGGGTATATGTGTCGTACCGAATCGGCGGGCAGAGGGTCTAAAATATATAACGTGATAACGATAATCTGATAACTGATAACGTGATAACGGAAATATGATAATATATGTCACGCACGTACGCGATAGGCTCAGCGGGGTCAGCATGGTCAGCATGGCCAGAGGGTCAGCATGGTCAGCATGGCCAGAGGGTCAGCATGGTCAGAGGGTCAGCATGATCAGAGGGTCAGAGGGTCAGAGGGTCAGGTTTTCGAATCGGCTAATATATCCTACTAAAAATTGATTATTTTATACATTTTTAATTGCAAAATTATTCTCAGACATTCCAAACTTTGAAGAATTTTGGTCAAAATTTGAACTTTAAATGCTTATAAAAAAAGTTGTGCCTATGTATTTTTAATATTTTTAATTTGCTATTACAAAAAAAAAAAAATTGAATACAAAAAAATGAGATAGATCGGAAATCAATCGGTTGAGTTTTATATTGTTTAGATTCAGCTTTTAAATTAGTATTTTTTGTATGCTTATTTGTGCTTGAACGCGTTAGTGTTTGAATATGTTTTATACTGGCACAGATTGATCACAAATAAAACAAAAAATTATTTTAGCGAATTTTTTTTTTTTTATAGATTCTCAACAACTTGAAATATGCAATTTTATGCATTTTTTTTATATATACGCAAAAACAAATTGTACCTACTGTTCAATCGAAAAAAAGCCGGCCGTGGACATAGTTGACAATTAATTAATATAGGCTAAAGGAAAATAACATTGAAATACATAGAAATCCTAGCCCAACGAGTAACAATAACAAATCATTATTAATAATTTTAAACAGTAACTGGGTCTTAAAGATTATATACATATAATGCAGCTTAGTGTAACTAAAAAGTTATTATATTTTATTGTAAAAAAAATCGAGTCTCAAAATATTTTGTATTTTTCAGTTATAGTTATCATGTCTTTGGTTTTTAGGTTCACATTTTATTAATGTGTGAATATTCAAAACTAAAACAAAACACAATTTATAACAAAAGTATATTCTAAATTTGATATATGAATATACAGAAAAAAATATTAAAATAGTATTTCTAAATGTATTTGAATTCGTATCCGAAACACTTTTTTATACTTAATATTATTCGAATATTTATTCCTAATACTTTTTTTTTTTTTAATTAAATATTTATTTTACCAGTGTCTGAATATACTGAATAACTTAATTTTTTTTTCATACTCATTATTGAACGAGCAGTGGCTAATGTTTGATATATTAGAATGTGTTTTTAATTATATCTGACAATTATATTTATGATTGATAGCATACACAAATATTTTTTTTTTTTTGTAGATACAAAACTGCAAATATTGAAATTAACAGTAGGTATGTTTATCGATATTTATTTTTGGTGACCCGTAGAGGGCACATGACTTATTGTTTAAACTATAGATGACGATTGAATTGGGCTTACGTTTATTTTTAATTTTAATGTTAGGTACAAAGTACGAGATACAACACGATGAAAGAAAATCCGGTGAACACAATATTGTATCTTATGATTATTATCATTATTTACATTACATACATTCTATTTATCTAAACAATATATTATATTATAATACGGTTAAAAAATTTTTTTTAATTATATCGATAAAACTTTTTTTGCTCCGTCAAAATGCTTGAAAACGTAATATAAAATTTATTATAACTTGCTATAAGTAAAAATTTAAAAAAAATGAGCATAAGTCTATAATAAATTTTTATAAGCGTCTTAAATTAAAATTTCGACAAAATACGTATAAATCACAAAAATTTGCATATTTTTTTAATTATAAAAAATTTAAATCTAAATCTAAGAGCTAAAAATTCAACATAAGATTCTCTATAAGTTTTTCTAAATTTCTAAAAAAAAAAATATTTCCGAAAAGTCAAACTAATTTTTTATGAGCGTTTAAAATTAGACATTGGATAATTACCCGTTTTTTCCTAGAACGAATTTCTCATATTGTTGTAATTCATAAAGAAATAATCGTAGACATTTGAAAATTTCACTAAATGTCAAGATCATTATTTTCTAAATATTAAAAAATTTTAAAAATATTTTATTGATTTTTGAGCTAATTAAAGGCCTAAAAAAGACGATTTTTTAAATATTTTTTCTACGAATATAAATAAAAAAAATTTTGTTGGGTCAAAATGTAAAAATGTATAAAATATTCAGTTTTTCTAACTGAGAATTAATAATCTAAAACAAAACTTTTCGTAAATGGTTAATAGTGTAACCAA
The DNA here is from genome assembly GCA_014851325.1 of Pentalonia nigronervosa. Lineage (NCBI taxonomy): Eukaryota > Metazoa > Arthropoda > Insecta > Hemiptera > Aphididae > Pentalonia > Pentalonia nigronervosa. Next base: position 4,309 of record JACXSJ010004012.1, read on the forward strand.
AAAATCTAAAAAAAATATATTTACATGGTTGATTTTTATACATGTTTTGAATTCAAATTTTAATAAAATTAGATATATTAATAAAGAATAATGATGTTATGTATACATTTCGTTGTAATTTAAAAATATTTTTCGTGGGTGATTGAAACTTTTAAAGTATATTATTATATTTTATATACTCAATAACATTTCTAAATGTAATGTTTTTTCCAAAAATTAATTAACCTACTGTAATATTAATATTAAAATTAATTTTAATTAAAACGGAATTTATTCCGTAATAAATTAATATTATTATTAATAGATGAAATAACTGACGTTGATGGTAGGTATATCTAAATATCTAATATGTAATGTCATAGTTGGTCTTCTCCGTGAATAAAATAACTTTAAGCCATATCTGTTTATGTGTGAAGAATTAAAAAAAATGTAATTTCCAAACTATTGGTAAAATATTTAATGATGCAATGCACTTCTCATAGTCATATTTTATGCATATTATACATTATATTTTTTAAATAATTTTAAAATGGGTATTTTTTCGCATATTTTTGTAATTAAAATGCATACATTAAAATTTGTTATTGCATATAAATTCTATAGCCCTAAATTGAATTAGCTATTTAATAAAAGCCACTCTAAACACAAATATTAACTCAATGCATTAAAGGTTCTTAATTTGTTGTCATGTTTAGATAGAGTTTGATATTAAAATATTTTAAAATATTCCTACATATTGGTGAGAAATATAATTACATTAAATATTAAACTAAAACTAAAGAAAAATTGTTAATAGTAATAATACAATGAGCATAATATTAGGTTTTTGGTTTAAAGTGTGAACAATATTGAAATAAATGTTAGAAAAACAATAGGAAAGAAATTATCGTTATAATGCAGAATTATTTTAGATTCTGAGTGAAGAAAGTGTATTAATTTTACAATGATGTGTTTTTTTCTATCTGTATACAGGATTAGTTGTCGAAATAATACTTCGATACTTTTCATCGATATCTCTTCTAGTTTTTCTAGTTAGTACATTTGCGTGATTATTTTTGAAAATTTAATATAATTTTTTTAAAAGTGCTAGGAATTCAAAAAAAAAAAAAACAATTAAGAAAAAACGGAAATTTTTATGCAAAACTGGTTTTTGACAAAATCGATTTTGTTTTCTTAGCTTAAATCAAAAAAAAATTTACTATAGATACATTAAATTTCCACCAAATGTTTATATAACTGTTTTCTATACACAATAACATTTTTAATATATTTAGATTTTTTTTTTTTAAGTATTTATAAGCAAAATAAATTTTCCTATTTTTTCTAGCGTCTATAAAAAAATTTTAAATCTGTGATATGCATACAGTCAGTTCAAAAATATAGTTCTAGTCACCTATGCATTTTTATTCACATGGTAATGAACTAACACTTTTTTTTATAGACTGATTTTTAAAGCATCGAGGTTTTAATTTTTTTCCTACTACTAGCAGCTTTCTTTTATCACTCTCGGTCATATTAACATATAATAAAACTATAATCCTCTCCATCGATTTTTTTTAAATCAGATAGCATTTCCACTTTGAAGCATAAAGAACCGCTAGGTGTCTCTCGATAATACAGACCTGGATCGTCTGCATTAAATATTTTATCTGGACAAAAATCGATTAGAATTTTTAGTAGCCTGTCCACTTTCCAATTATTAGAGGGGGGTACATCAAAACTTACTTTTTACCCATGCACACGTTTGAATATAATCTTATATCTATACTTCGATCTGCTAAACCAATCATCAGATTGTTTTATGAATTAATTCTTACAAACCAATTTACTTATTCGGTAGGTACTTGGATTTTTAATATAGTTTGAAAGGGGTGTGGATAATCTGTAAGTTCTTTTACAATAAATTGATATTAGTTTAACAACAAACATAATATATGCATAATGTAAAATATTGGTGGTTATAATTTTAACATATTTGATACATGTGTGTATTTTTAAGCATATAAATTGGAATTCCTCTTTTATATTAAAAATGTTGTGATTAAATTAATACATTTATTGATAAAACCATTATTACACATTTTTAATTTAAAAATCATTATATAATATACTATTCCAGAAAGCTTTTGATACTATAGATCATAAAATATTTCTAAATAATTTCAACAAATTCGGTATTAAAAGAACGGTTTATAATTTATTAAGTTCATATTCAAAAACTAGAAAACAACATGTTCGAATAATGAACTAATTGAAGAAACTTCAATAATATTATGTACTGAATATGGTTTTGTCCATTCGCAGCAATGTGAAACCTTCAGTTGACATCGACTCTGGGTTGGACTCGGACAGCATGTTTGGCAATCCGTCGCACGAATTGTCCTTGCTTATCGCCATCAAGAAGGCATTACCTTCAACCATTTTATACAACTTTGGTATGCGAGAACAAAAGAAATAGAAAAACAAATTAATAAACCTTATCATATTATGTGAAGAAGCTCAAGTTTTAGGGAGAAGTACCGATTACTAGAAAATAAGTTGCAAAATATTAGTACTGGTTTGAAGTCAATACCTCATAGAGGGGGTGCTAATATCAAGAACCTCATGTCCGGAGTCAGCTCAAAACTATATCAATAGTTGTGTCGCTCATATATTTTAAGTACACATATTTTTAGTAATTTTTAAAATATATTGTCATGGAAATTGTTTTAAGTGCATGATAAAATTATTTTAAAACTATTGAAAATAACTTAATGCAATACCTATATCAAAGTGTATAATTGCAAAGGTCACAAATAAATCTACCATGGAGCCAATTTGTAAACTACAATAATAATAGAAATTTATCTCTGCAGGATACACCAGTTTAATATTAATATAATAAAAAAGTTATATTGTATTAAAAAATTCAAAGACTGTTATTATTTGAATTATATCATTTAAAATACAAATTTATTTATATCATTCATTATTTGTAAACAAATATTATTTTCCGACAAAAACATTCTTATAAGTATATTCTTAATTAAGCTAGTAAATTATTCCATTTTCATTAAATCTAGATGAAGCTATACTGTATTCCTAACGAGAGTAACCTAAAGTTGTGACTGATTTTGTCAGGTTTGGTCACACCCCTAGAACAATTATGTCATATCACATCTATGATTATATTATATAAACTCTGCATAACTCAGGTTTAACTGCTAACACGAGAGCAAATAGTTCACTGTAGACATTTTGTACATCGTCATCACTAGAGCCCGGATTTGTAGGTTTTTGCATATTTTTTCCTTTTAACTTTTTTATATTTTTGTTAATAATCTCCACAAATCATAGTAATTAGAATTCACTGCTAAATTTTTATTTTGCATATTTTTGCATATTTGACCGTAAATGCATATTTGTCTATAAATGCATATTTGTTGCATATTTCGATGAATGCTCTGTCGCGAAAAATTTTTGGTCGGTATAGGACGCAGAACTAACAACGCAGTTTTTAGCTATCTCAATTTAAAATACGTATTATATGTAACATATTATATATACATTAGAAATAGTTGAGGTAATCCCATCGTATTAAAAGAAATAGATAGTTCATCTGCTGTAATCTAATCGCTATATCGTCGTTATCGATATAATTCATTTAATTTTATAATATTACCTACAGGCTATTAAATAAACATTTAGTAAACTGTTCTCGAGTTACAGCCGTGCTAGCAATTGATATTGACATTGTTTAGTTACCGTACTAAAAATATACTAATTAAAATAAAATTTCGAAAGTACAAAACGCCAAAAGTTAGTAGTTCTTTTAGTTCTAAAATACGCGAGTGGATTTCCTTGCAGAAAAACGCAGAAGTTTTTACTTCAGATGGAAAAACAGTATTCTGTAACGCATGTGGAAAGCATATAGTTTGTGACAGAAAATCACAGTTAAATCAACATATGAAAACAGGTACTTCTTTAATTTAATTAATAATTATATGCTGATCAAGTTATAAAGTGTCACCACTGGGTGGCTGCTTTTTGTCACGTGTATCCAAGCTAACACATATTAATCCGCTTACTGACTTATTGTAATACATAATTACAGATTGTTTTGTTTCCAATAAAAAAAAAATTAAAAAAAAAAATAATTATATGCAGGCGTAATATAAACATAGTTCTTAGAAAGATTTTTTTTTATATTATAGTTGTGCATACGTCTGCAATTAAAAGAAAATTTCAAAAACAACAATCAATTTCGACTAGCTCCCCATCCAGTTCCAATTCTTTTTCCAAAGATTTATGTTTCGCTATGGTTTTATCTGATATACCTTTATATAAATTAAAAAGCAAATCATTTCGAAATTTTTTATCAAAATATACCAACCAATCTATACCAGACGAAAGCACATTACGGAAACATTATTTATCAATTTGTTATCAAAAGACAATGAACAAAATAAAAGAAAAAATCGGAAATAATTTTATTTACATTGTAGTTGATAAGACCACTAACGCGCGGAGTTTATACATCGCTAATTTACTTGTGGGTGTCCTAAACAAGGATTATGCAGGGCGGCCTTATCTTTTGGCATCCAAACAATTAAACAAAACGAATAACGAAACTATTAGTCAATTTATAAACGACTCATTAAAATTATTATGGACCGATGTAGGCATGGAAAGACGCGTATTACTCTTATTGACAAGACGCTGCTCCGTAGTAAAAGTAGAGAAATCATTGAAGTTGTTTTATTCTAATATGGTACATATGACTTGTATTGCACATGCTTGTAATCTTATTACCGAAAAAGTTTGCGAATTTACAAATATTAATATTTTAATCAATAATGGTAAAAAAATATTTTTAAAATCACCGAACAGAATTTCAATTTTTAGAGACGAAATGGAAAATATACCTTTACCTTCCGTTCCGATAATAACAAGGTGGGGAACATGGATAGTCGCTGCTTTATATTACGCGGAACATTCCATAAAATACCAAAAGGTAATTGAAAAGCTCCCAGAAGACGACGCACAATGCGTCAAAAAAGTACTTGATATTATTAAAGATAGATCTATTTTGAATGAATTAACATTTATATCAACTCATTTATCATTTTTAGTTGAAATAATTAAAAAACTAGAAACACAAAATATGCTTTTTTCTGAATGTTTTTGTTTAATAAGTGAATTAGAAGAAATAATAAACATTATTCCTGGACCTAAAGAGGCAACATTAAAAACAAAATTAAATGATATTTTCTCCAAAAACAAGGGCTTAAAAATATTACGTAAAATTAACAAAGTATTATTAGGGGAAATGGAAGCAGTTGAACTAGATGAAAACTATCAAGACCCAAACATTTTAAGCTTTTTCAAATTTGCCCCGATAACGTCAGTGGATTGTGAACGATCATTTTCTATATATAAACATTTACTAACAGATATACGGCATAGTTTTACTGAGGATAAACTTGAGCACCATTTAATTATTCATTTTAACAATAAAGAATACAAATTAAAAACACATTATATTATACTATATTATTTATACAATTATTATATTACATTTTATTATATTATTATATATACTATATAACTTTGAATTTTTTTAAATGCATATTTGTTGCATATATTAATGATTTTTACTGCATATTATATGGCATATTTTGGTACTTTTTATTGTATATAAATCCGGGCTCTAGTCATCACCTTTTACACTTCCGAACTGCATACGACCACAATACAGACGCCAATTATTGTAAAACCTACTTTGTAAGTATACCTATATCGGTAAGCAATAAAACCTAATTATAACTGAAATTGAGTCATGCGGTCATTTAAATATATTCGAGATCCTTGCATATCATTATTTTATTGGGAAATTAGTAATTTACTGAGTCCCACGACTATTCTTGGATATCTATTATATTAAAAAAATCACCCCCTGACTAGCTGACTACGTTTCATCACACCCATCTATTAAATAGGTTTTCGTCATTAGCTTTTGTTTCCGACGACCGATCACGGCCAAAAAAATATTTTACTGGGTTAATTTTAGCAAAACGTAGAGGTTAGGTGGTTATCAGAATAATGAAATCATACTCTCGAGAGCTCGGCACTCTGCTGCGCGTGTTAACCAAATCCATTGTCGCCGGTTTGCGCAAAAGCCCAGCGACTGAGGTTACTCTGATTTGGTACAGAGTATTATAGTAATGTAGTAAAAAGTCTGAAAACATATTTAAATTGATTATAATATGTAATTTAAAAAATGGAATGATCGATCTTGAGTTAGTTTAATAATGAATTTAAATATGTTTTCATATGCACCAGTTGCCAATTCCAATTTTGTAGGTAGGCATAATATACTTACGGCACATCTGATGCCTGGTTTGCCTACCGCGTTGACAACTCGGCCATATAGTCTTATGTACAAACCCTTGATGGAGTTTACTAACGGCGAGGTTGATTGTGACAGACAGGAAAAACGGATATGCTCCAAACCTGGACGACAGAACAAACATACGAGCTCGATAAAAGTGGTATATGGTGTGATATTCTTAAATCATAATATGCATATACATTATACTACATACAACATAGTAATGAGTACAAACCTTACGTCCGTACCTATCCCTCATTGAATAATCATCCAATATTTAGATTTTAAATTAATGTGATCAGTGCCGTGTTTTGGTGGTAGAGAGTAGGGTTGTTTTAGGGGGAAGGGGGTCTAAAAAAATACAGCCTAGAAAGAAATACCCGTGGTAAAAATACTCGTGAAAATAGTAATAATTATAAGCATATATTAATAGGCACACTGATACAAATGTGTTATGGATACATACTAAAGTAACTTATATTAGAATTTCCTGACTGTACTAAAGTAATTATTTGTTACACATACTCTGCTCAATGCAACGTGGTCCATTAATATTCAGTCGACCAAGCCACAAGCTAAACGATTTAACAATAAGAAAGTCGTTAGATTTGAAGTCGAGGAAGGCACAACCATCAACCATTGGCACATCCGAACCATTTATGGTCACCGCATATTCTGATAATCCAAGCGGTGGGCATCTGCCTTGGATAACTGGAGTATCTGTAACACACAGTACACATTGACACAAATAGTATAGGTTAGGTGTTTACAATGGCATAAGGGTATCATTGCATTGGCGGATAACCGGGAAATCGGGATTTTTATATCACACTCAGAGGCTCCATTTCCCAAAATGTTTTTGAAAAAAAATTGTAATATCTTGTTACTAGTACTTAACCGGCTATATACAGTTTTCAGGAGTATTTTTACACGTCATTAGGGACCTCTAAACACACACACATACACTATCTTATAGGTATTTTTATAATTAATTATAAATTGAGGGAAAATATTTTTTGACAATCATCACTGCGTCACAGCTGAATCATAATATTTATAATTTGAATTAATTTATGAGTTAGTTTTTAAAAATAAAAAAATAATTCAAATAATATTATAAAAAAAAAGAAAATTGAAAAATTATTAGTATATAGTAATTATTTGAAAACAATTATACTTTGCACATTAATAAATATTTTATATAAATATATAAATTATTTATAATATATTAACACAAAACATTATTTAAATATTAACTTACAATTAATAATTTTCTAGTTATTCATCAGTGTTACGACCATTATTATTAAATATATTAAATACGTGTACAATTTTACAAAATAAATTATGAGTACAACAGTGTTTATGGCAAATAAATTAAATAGCGAAATAATAATAATATTTTTCCAAAATCAAAAAAAAAATTTTTTATAAAACATAATAACAGTAACAGTTTGAGTAGTAGTATTAGCGATTCAATTTAACAAAAAACAAAATAAGAAAATGCGTGTAGGCACTTACCTCCTATAAAACCGTCATCGAGTTTCATGTTGGCTGCCACACAGCAGTGAATAGCATTAGTAACGATAATCGACAGAATGGCAACTACTTTCGACGCCATTATAATGTTTCGTCTTTAATAAAACCGCACGACAACAGTGGAGAAAACAAATAAAACGTTAGTCAAACAAAAGGTTAGAACGGTATCAAAACATATGGACGGGCGAGAGAAAAATGATGGGAAGACCAGTGAACTGTATGAAGTCGGCACACGGATTGCACGGTGATAGTGAATACAACCTCTGCGATTATATTGTAAGCCGCCTCGTCGGTGGCGGTAGTAATGGCGGTCGTCCCCTCCACCAGCTTCATTTATAAGTGACATCTACAGAGGCTCGCACCGATCAATACTTCCGCCCACCAAACAATTTATGTCAATATACATGGAAACAAATATTTGACTAAAAATATTTTTAATAAAATTCCAATCTATGTCTATTTCGTACAGCCTTTTTCTTTTGAGGATATATTACATTAATTGTACCTAATTCGTATAAATATATTATGTTAACGACTTAATGAAACCCTAAAATAAAAATAATATTAACAATAAACCCAATCGTATGCGCAGAAACTTCACAACACAGATCACATAGATAATATAGGAACTATAATAATTAATAACCATCTTATAGCATAATATTATGCATTAAATAATGATTAACATGTAATGAGCTAATGATGAAATGTTAGAGGTAAAAGGTTATATATAAAGCAGTGACTTAAAATTGTAAGATATTAAAGCTTTGAATTGGGATAATTAATATATTTGTATGAAATTTAATTAAATAACATATCAAATTTAACGTCTTTAACTCATTACATGAAATAACCCACTTAATGTGGTATATTATCGGGAGGCGAGTACGAGAGTTTTTCTTAGCATATATATATATATTCGGATAATAAAATATGTTCTTTACCTTTCACAGAATCTGCAAATCTCCAACGAAGTTGATTTGTTTTTTTTTTTTTTGAATAGGAATTGTGTAGGTAGAAAAGATATACCATAAACTTGTTGACGATGTCGTGATATAATTTAAATTTTATTTTTATTAAAAGAACACAAAAATATTAAAAAAAAAAAAAATATAGTGACAGTGTAACTTATGGAGAGAGCGATTGAGCGCCATTGTGTGTGTGTGTTATGGGCTTAAATAGACGAAAATTGTGAGATGCCGCCTTTGGTTAACATCAAAGAGTGATTGCGGCATGTCCAAATCCTCGGCGTGAAGTGATTAATGTGGTGATTATAGTATATTATATTTAATCAGTTTCGTTAAATGTATATATTTTAATGATGTATAATTGTGTCCATCATTACATTTACCTCAGTTTTTTTGTGCCCTCACACCTATGCTTGTCATATAATATTGGAGAAAGAGAAAAAAAATTATATGAATATAATTTAAAATTAATAAATCTATTACTATGCTATGCTTTTATATGACTACCGAACTTATTACTTATTACTAATTGTAATTGTAATTTTAAACCAGTGTTGATGCATGTCAAGATTATTCGCCTGATGAAAAATATTCCAAGAATGCCAGAGATGAATTCTCCAAAAACCCTGAACCAGCCCCACATTTTTTTTTAGTTTGTTGTCTACTAATCTGCTTATGGTGTTTTCATCTATTAAAGTGTCTAGTTTTAATCCCTGATCCATAATTGATAAACCCATAGTTTGTCTTGCTAGATTTTTTTGTGATGCCTCTATTTCCTGAGGAAGTACCAGGTATTGCTAAAAAGCTTTCATAGTGTCATATGTGTAAATTCCAGCTGTCATTAGGTGTTTATGGCTCTTGTAACTCCATTATGTAAGCAAATTCAGAAAGACTGTATGTTGCTAAACTTAATTTGTGTATCAATATTTTTCTCTCTAGCTCACACTGTTTCTGTATAGAAACCATTCTCTACCATTTGTGCATCTTCCAGTATTTAGCACCGTGATATCAGATAATTTGTTATGATTGAGCATGATTTATATAGAATCGAGTAAGTTTCTGTTATTTGTAATAATTGAATTCTTTGAATAGGTTGAATATTGATTGTAGTTGGAATATCGCATTATTTTGAAACTATTGAAGGCTGTTATGTTTATTTTAGGTGCACCACAGTCATATGCAATGAATCCAAGGGTTTGATGTAGCAGTGTGATAGTAATCATTCATGTTAAATACATCTTGATATAGCTATGTTGTAACATGATAAAAAATAAAAATATATACATAATTATATATAATCTTATGTTTGATTTACATTGTACATAGTTACGAATAAATACATGGTACAATACTTTATGATATAAACGTGTTTGTTAAATCATTATCTTAAAAAAAAGCATTTGTTAATTGTATACTGATATGCATAGTTCATTATTGTAGGTTTTACATAATACGGTTATAATATTAACCGTTATAGTTTATAGTGGTTTATGTTTAAATATGATTAAATTAATTGTGATTATATTATATGTATACATGGGGAAGTGATAACTATAATATAGTAAATTTGTTTCTTTACATGTCTATCGCAATGATAAGTATATTTATAAACGAAGTCAAATATGATATATATAATTATACAATATGTGTTAACAGAGTAAATTATAATAAGTAATGTGTTAAAAATTAGTCATTTATTTAAACTTTGAGCATGATTAGTGTGTAAATATATAATAAAACTATATAACTAATATAAATTTATATAATATATATGATATATAAATTATTCATAAGCATACATACATGTGTGTATACATATGTAAATATAAACCATTTTTTTTTTTTTTATATGTAATAATTCACTCTGCAAGTAAAAAATATAATCTGTATGTATATAACATAGATGTATTGTAAAATATAATAAAAATTTTTTGTTCCCGTGTAATACGATTTCCCACTTAAGATACTATTTTTAACTGGTCCCTTGGAGAACATCTTGAATGGATTCTACTGTATATATATATATATATTTTTCAAAAAGTAGAGAAGCAAATAAAATTAACAATTATTCGAAAATTAAAAGTTAGTAACTAACTTTTTAATTTTTTCGATTACAATTTACAATAATTAATGTAATCAACTAATTGTTTCATGTTCTTTAAACAATATTATATCATTTAAGTAAATATTAACACAATGCTTACATCAATTATATATTAGATTACATTATCTGAATGCATTTTGATGTCAGCGTGTTATTTGTTCTTTTGTAATGCTATCTTGTATATCAGCGGTTCCCAACCTTTTTTTAGTTTCGCGGACCACTAATTTTGTAAAAAAATATTTGAGGCCCACTCATCATAGCATACATATACGTTTTCATAAAATTATAATATATAATATATATTATATATTATATACATGTATATATAGTTATTAGGAATAAAACATTTTAAAAATTTAAAAAAAAAACTTAATTCAACTTTTGACATTACTTGTTCTTCACGAGAAAGTAAATATCTGGATTAAAACTTGTTAGTTTTAGTCTTAAATTACTCTCAACATTAAGTTTATTCCTATATTTATTTTTTAAATAAATTAAAGTAGAAAAAGCACGTTCATATAAATAAGTTGTCGAAAAGCCCATCAAGTTTTTCAGTGCAATTTTAGTGATTGATGGATAGTCTTTCCGAACATTTAACCAGAATGGCACTAATTGTGTACTTTTAAAATACGATTTTAAAGTCTGATCACATGACATTTCAATCAACAAATCTTTTTCACTTGCAGATATTTTCAATTTTTTCAAGTAATCTTCTTCAAAGGGATTTCTGATCCATTAGATTTCCTCTTCAATTTTAGGAAAGTAATTTCTAAAAACATTGTAAAAATGATTTCAATTATGCCTATTAAAAAATATTAATTTGTAATTAAGAAAAATAAATAATTAAAAATAACCTGAGGTTAGAAGCTAAAGATTTGAGGTGATCTTGTATAGTTGTAGCTGTTGCTTTATCAATTTTAACTTGGTTAGTTTTAAGAAAATCATGTAGGACTGGAAATGCATCGAAGGAATCTTGTGTCTATGTAATACTATGTAGTAACTCACAACAGACACAACGACGCATAAACACACAACCACTGTTAGTGACACGAATAACTAGTTTACCAATTTACGAAATCGAAAGACCTATTAAGTTTATCGCAACCAGCACTCCGTGCACATTAAATACGATAAAAATAACAAATAACAAAAACCTATTAACAGGGATACGACACTCTCACAATTTCTAATGTTATTCGAAAAAAGTCGGGACATGGCCTTGATCTCATGGGCGCTGCCATTTTGTTAAATATGATAATCAGCTGACGACTCATATCATAATATATTTCAATACTTGAATTATGATAATAAATATTTATATTATAAATTTTAATGTTTTAAACCCATTAACTATTTTGTATTATTTATGTTACTAAGTCATTTAATTATTTTTTTTTATCTATCGTTTATCTGCAGTCAGTATAAAATCCCATAGACATTAAAAATATAAACGTCGTTCACGTCCAGTTTGAAAAAACCGAGTGACGTTTGTGTATCATTCACTAAATATGAACGACATTCTTTCTAGACACTGGACTTGTTAACCTGGCTTGAGAAAGTAAATAATAAATTGATCCGACGTAGTATATTTTAATAAGG
>JACXSJ010004014.1:0-16865 GCA_014851325.1 Pentalonia nigronervosa
GTAAGGATATATCAAGTCGAGATATTGTGGCCTATGGATGCTCAGCTCATATACTGAATTTACTAACACATGATATAAAAATACCCAGATTGAAAAGTCATATAAAACAAATATTTAACACTTTCAACGCCGCCCGTGATTTCAGCAGTTACACCACAACGCCTCGTTGGTCATACCTTGACGCGTTTACACGTCAATGACATTAGAAGTACAACTCTATTAATTCATAAAATTGAATTACATTTTAATATTAGTTTTTAACAGCTTTATTGTTACCTTTTTATATATAAAATACTTAGACAGTATACAAACATGTTATATATCATATGTATAAACATATAATACGTATATAATTATAAAATAGCCATAAAATAAATTGAAAAATGTATTATAAAATAAAATAAAAATCTGTTTATCATAATTATATCAAAAAATAAATTAACTACATCATAATACATTTATAAATTGTTGGTAAAAAAGTGTATAATATATCATATTATCATGTATATTATATGGTATGCAATATATATATATATATATTTCATTATATATTTATATGAAACAAAAAAATATGATACTTAATTATACGTAGTGGAAAAAGTAAATAATAGTCAGTACATAAAAATCATGTAACATGAAACTATAAGAAAATAACTTTCTGTCAAAATAATTATAAATTGGTCTAGCAGTTATAGATGAGATAAAACAAGTGACAAAGTAGGCATATTGCATGATATAGTATGTTACAATAATTGTTCTAAATTTGTAAATATTTAAATATCAATAGAAATATGTCTAATATATCTAATATATATTCTATATACGTCCATATACATTGTTTTGGAAAGACCACCAGAAACAACGATTATCTGTATCTAAAAATAACGAAAACTCAAACCAATTATAAATTTAAATTTAGCGTTCATAATCTACAGTCTGTATAAATTAAAGAGATTATTAAAATAAAAACTATTAAATTATAGCAGATACAAATGTACACGTTATTGACGCGTAAACGCGTCGCTGATCCAATGGAATAAACTCTGTTGATGTGTATACGCGTTAGCGGTGTTGAAAGTGTTAAATACTTTAGAAATTACTATTTTTTTTTTTCAAGGTATAAAATGGAAGGAGGGAAAGCTTTTGTACTTCCTCAATATGTAAGGTGGAATACTAATACAGATACAATAGTGTTACCTTGACAATTGGCATATATTGTTTAAACTTTGTGATGAAAATCGAACTGTAGTAGATAAAACCATTTTTTTAAAAGTGAATGATGTCAAAGTCAAGCATAACATTTAGTATTTATTTAATAAAATTAAAAAAAAATTGTTATTTCATTAGATCAAGTTCAGAAGGATAACTGTACAATTGGTGAAGTATGTGATATAGAAATATTAGAAGCATTTAATAATCATCCTGACATGACAATAACAGAATATCATTATATTGTAAATATTTTATTTTACCGATTTATTGTATCAAAATTTGGTCAAGAACAAACTGACTCAGCAATGAATTATATTAATTATTATCATCCAATTATAATAGCAGAGGTAGTATTATACCAAATACAAGCATTTCTATTTAAAGATTATATATTTTTAGAGAATACAAAAAAAACAAGTAACACCACTTACTTGGTAGATATCTCTAGAAAAAAATGTATCAAAGGAAATGCTTACCATAGTTAAATACTATATTAAACAGTCGCCTCATCTGCAGGAATTGAAAGAATTTTTTCTTCATTTGAAATTGTCCACACCACATTAAGAAGTAGACTAAGTGTGGAAAAATCCTCGAAATTGGTTTGTTTTCAAGTTATTAAATCCAAAATAATAATTTCTATTTTATTATTTTTGTTTTAAAATTATAATGTTTTTACTTGTTACAATATTTACGTATATTACATTATTACTTAAGACTGTTTGGAAATGTTATACTTTAAATATTTAATTAAAATAAGTTAAACTTATTTTAAAAGTATCAGGAGTTCAGGACTGATAGTTTTTATTCTATTGTTAATTTTTATAAATTTAATGTTAATTTATATTTTATTATTTAAAAACCTGGTCAGAGAAAAGTAGAAAAACTAAAACACTGTTTGTCAATGCAATAGCAATACTTATATATGTTAAACTTGTTATTTTAAAATTTAAAAGTATAAAGATTAAGGACTGTTGTTTTTTTTCTATTATTTATTTACCTAAATAATTTTTATAAATTTAAAATTAATTTATTATTTTAAGTCTGGTTAAAGAAAACCTTGTTTTAAACTCTTAATAGTCTTAATAATAGTTTATTATCATTTTATTATTACGTTTTAGTTTTTACTTTTTGTCAAAAGAATTTAATAAGAATTTTATTTTAACAAAGAACTGTGATTTAAATTTATACTTAGGTCAAATGTACACTGTACAATTTAGGTACTAAATATTATATATAACTTACTATTAATATACTATGACATATCGACATAATGTTCAACATTTAATCACTAACCTATTACCTATAATTATGATATCAATGATTTTATAAAATCAATTCCCTTGATGGTAAAATTAATTTTTATAAGTTTTAATTTATTTATTAAAAAAATATGTTTTAAACGAATGATTTTTTTGGCTACTTAAAACGATAAACAATTTAGTTTTTTTTATTAGTTTAAAACTTGTGTTTTAAACATGTCAACCCTGGATGGGGACCTTTGCCACTTTTTATCATTTAACGCAGTGACTCATTAATATTATACAATTACAATAGAAATTAGAAGTATAAAATAATATAGTATAATAGTCCAAACAATCTGACCTATAATGTTATGTCTGTGATATTTTACAAAAAAGATTTCTTATCGACCTACATCCAGCCAATTATTGTGTTACATGCTGTTTTGAAGTATTGATAAAATAATGTATAATTTATACACAAATACATATTGTGGCCTCCAGTTTGCGTATACATTTATGCTTACTTTATCCATTACTCAAGTAGCATGCGAACGTATGTTTTCTAAATAGAAATTTGTTAAATATTATTTAATAAATACTATAGGTCAAAATGTATTAGAAAGTCTGGTGTTAATGAATGTTGATAAAAATATTCTCAAAAAGATTGATTCTGGAGAAATCTTTAGTAGTTTAGGAACTAGGAGCCCAGTATTTTGTAAAATATTATTATTTTAAGATAAATTAATGATTTTTTTAAAATTTATATTGTGATTTCATATAATAATGTACTAGCGAGCGTTTTTTTTTCATGTAGGAGCCCTTTTTTAAAATTTTCTAGTAGTCCAAAAATGGCCTATCTGCCCATGGTGTATTTTGTGAATTAATTAGTTAATTTTAAATAATAATTAATTCAATAATGGCTAAAATAGTGTTTGATATCTTTAATATTAAAAAACAAAAATTAGTTGTTACTGATTCCTCACCAACAACATTGGAAAATGAAAGTGAACAATTAAAATTAAATATTGGTACAAAAATTGATATAACTACACAAAAAAGTATTGAAAGTACTGTAGATGAAAACAATATAATTTTGGACTTAGGAACTTTATAAACAGACCCTGTGCGACCCATTTTAACAGTAAGTACAAATGTAAGTAACTTGAGTTTAAGGTAGGTATGTTAATTTAAATTATATATATTGCAGTCATATCCACTAACTAAATTTGGTGCACAAAATGCTTTTAATGATAAGCATTCTAAAACATATGAGTGGCATGAATATAGTATATCGAAAGATTCTATTTTTCGATTTACTTGTAGAAATATTAACATTGGAAATAGTGGCAATTTTGAAGATAGGTTTTTAGTTGGTTTTAAAAATTAAAAAAAATAAGTGCTTTGGTGCTTTGTATTTATGCTTAATTTATTAATTTTTTTTATTGTAGTTATTAATGTGTATTATAATTTATAGTTCAAGTATTTGTAGTGGAACTAAAAGTGGAAATGGAACTAAACTTAATAATTTGGATATACATGTTAGAAGTAATTTACATTTAACATGTATGGTTAAATGATCATATCAGAAAACAAAAGAAACTGGAAGTATTTATTCTCAATTATCTTCTCAGCATACACTGATGGTTGAAAGTAATGGAAAATATATGAAAATATTAGTTGATATTGTTCTATTTGTAAGTTGTCAATAAATTGGTTTTCAGAGACATGGCAAGACAAACGATCCTTTAAATTAATATATTAAACTAATAACTAATAAATAATAAATAATGTTGCTACTAATTTTAAATGTAAAATAATTAATTTTGATAAATATTTGTAAAAAATTTAATATATGTTTAGGAAGCATTAAAGAAATATATTATAAATTGTGAGCAAAGAATAATGAGGAATTTTTCAATCTTCAAGATATCAAATTCTTACTGAGATTCAAACCAAACTGGAGATAAAACATATGTCAATGATTAGACTCGGTGACACTAAATAGAACTGCTGCTATCAAAATATAGAGTCTTTTAAATAAAGCAAGTTATAAAGCAATTATTGAAGTTTTAGAAGAAGAAATTGAAAATGAAGACGTTAGAGGAGTAAATGAAGCAATTGGTATATTGTAATAAGTAATAATTAATGAATAAAAAGTATTTAAAGTCCAATTTCTTTGTTTTAGGAATATTAACAAATTTAAAAAGTGGACGATTTATAGTTTATTTATTTATCTTATATAAAGTATTAATTCATATTAATATTGCTACTAACAAATTTTAAGAAAAAACTGCAACCTTTTAGGACAATCTAAAAATTTTATTCAAGGTGTGATGATGACTTTTAAAAATCCTAGAACAACAGAACATTTTTCTAAGTTTTGGTGTAAAATAGAGACCTTTGTTGAAGACAATGATATAACAATACAAACACCATCTAAAGGTGATGCTTGATACATATTATATTTATTTATAATTTTTAATTTTAATTAAATATTTACTTAACTAGGATGCTAGAGAAAAAGACAAGAGTCACAAAATCT
Source organism: Pentalonia nigronervosa (assembly GCA_014851325.1). NCBI lineage: Eukaryota > Metazoa > Arthropoda > Insecta > Hemiptera > Aphididae > Pentalonia > Pentalonia nigronervosa. Next base: position 4,996 of record JACXSJ010004014.1, read on the forward strand.
CAAACATTTTGGTACTACTGCAACCACAAGTGCTGAACAAAATATTAATGCCACTAATAAAACCATTGAAGATTGTTTTAGAAAAAAATGCTTTCTTTCTTATATTTGATGCTATCTTGATAAATTTGGAAAAAAATTCTCTACTGAAAGCCTCCAAATAGCTACAGCTGTTGATCAATTTTTTGCAACTAAACTTTGAGAAAAATGTTTTCTTTGTAGATTATTATAAAGTAAATATCGATTTCTGAAAATTAATTTTTACTTGTTCATTAATTTCCTAGTTTTATTAAAACTAAACCTGTTTTTTAAATATTTTTTCATTTGATTAATGTATCTGAAAAAGTATTGAAATCAGAAATAGCAGTGGCAAAGAATTGTATATCGCACTCAACTAATGAAGAGTATATAACTTTAAATGACGTAAAAAGGTTTTATGAAAAAAGTTTTTCCCTAATTTATATAAATTCTTTCAATTTACTTTAAAATACCTATAAGTTCCTCCACTTGTGAAAGGAGTTTTTCGGCCATGTGTCAAATTAAAACTTGACTTAGAATTTCCATGTTGTAACTTTAATTTTGTACATTGAAACAGAATTATCTAAATATATTGATATCAATACTATTGTTAATATATTCTCACAAAGTAATAGGTTTATATAATTAAAATAAAATAAAATTAGTAGCTATCAATAATTTATTTATTCATATTCCTATTGCCTATATATATATATTTGATGCCTTAGTTAGAATAAAGTAGAAGTAGCCAATAGCTAGTAGTCAGAAGTGTTTAAAAATGTTTGTTTACACTAATGGATAAGACAAAAATGTTAAGCCCCCCATGGATATAACCAATTATCCACCTAAGAATATTGTATGGTATTGAAGTTTAAAAAACTAAGACAATGTACATAAAATGTAATTTATATTAAACACAAATAATTTATTTTTATTAATATAAATTAATAAGTAGTTTAATGAAAGCAACCACCAATCTGCTGCTGATAGACTTCTATCGTATCACCATCCTGCATTTCCATAAAATCTGCAGTATCAGTCTCACTAACTGCATGACCATCAAATCGGAATCTTATAGTTTTTATATTTAAACTCTAAAATATCACAATTTTGAATAAATTAAAAATATTGAAATTATAAACATTAAACCATCAATAAGCTTAGTTAATACTTGCCGTGGTACAGATCAATAGGAATATCCATATTGATAGGTATTTACAACTAAAATGACATACATTTTTAAATAAGATAATTCATCATTATCTTACAGATTACTTTTACTGTATTATTATATCATTTAAAAGGTCATTATACCCGCACTTGTTGTCTTATGTGTAACTTAGCTAATATATATACCTATAGTATCTATAGCAGTTCACGTTAAATGTATTTAGTATTAATACTAGTGACTTAACCTATTATTAAACTTAAGTGCGATATTATAATTGTAAAGCAAGTTCAAAGTATGTAAAATATTACAATGTCGATTATTAATATTGAAACTAACAAAACTAAACGTCAACTGTTGAATGTAAATTTTCCACGCACTTGTTAGTAGTTACCATGTAACACACTTGTAAATAATTAATTGTAGACAATAAATGCAGGTATGGTGTCTTGGTTTTAACAAACATGAAATGCGAACACAACTGAATTCAAACCAAGAAGAGATTATTCTGAACACAGCAAGTAATATTAATAATTGAAGGCTCAACTATAACCGTCATAAAGTCATTAACTGAAACTATTATGGCTACAATTGCAATTAAATATTTTTTAATAGTTTATAATATACTTACAAGTTTATCGCAATAAGCGACCATTAATTTCTTTAACTGAGTATTTTTCTTAACTTTAAATTGTAACATTGTACCATCTTGTCCAAGTACTTTTAAATTAACGAAGTTTGAAGCATTCTAAAATATAAAACATTTATTTTTAATACTGATTGAGATTTAAAAACTTAAATATAAATTCTCTAAAAATTTTAAGTTATACTAAATTAGTTCATAATCAAAGTTCTAATTTTAAATAGACTCTAGGAACGTTAAACGATATAAACACTATTAGGCAACACTTTTTTGTACACAATTTATAGTTAATTGATATGAACCATACGATTATAAATTAATAACATTTGTTGGTCGACAGAAGTCAGTCGACTTATCATACCAAATAAAATCAATGCTAAGGGGACGTCGTAGCCACATGTGTTGTCTCCGACTTCACACGTACGACATGGCAAATTTTCGTTCATCAGTTTCAATAGTGTCCTGTTAGTTTTGATATTAGAGTGAATTGACCTATTATAAAATTTAAAGGTAAAATTATTATCTAGGGCCCCACATAGGCTTTTATTGATGTTTTTATTTTTAAGCAAGTTATAATCTTTTTTTAAACTGTACATTTTAAAATGATCATAACATACTTAAAAAAAATACACCGCTGGATGATTCAATAACAAGGACAATGAATCTGTTAAGTCTACCCTAACCGTGGGTTGTATTTTGCGTATTGTGTAAATGTTTTATGTAATATTGGCCTAATCAGTTAGCCAAGGAATCGTTCAGCATTCAAATGAAAATAAATTTGAGAGAACATCACATACTAAACCTCAGTGAAATTTCCAACTATAAATTGACAATATAATTCACGGGGAAAAAAAGTATTTTATATAATTATAATTATTACAAATTGGCTTGAAACAAAAAAAAATTCATAAACATATACCGCCCTCCTTTTACTCCACTTGGAGGGAGAGGGCAATTGTTCACCGTGGCCAGCTCGCTAAATATGGGCCTGAGATTGACGGAGATAACATTAAAGCAACCTGAAAGCACATTTCTTTCTTTCTCGACTCACTTGTCCACTGATTTCTCTCTCCAAGCGCAGTTCATTAGTTTATAGGTTTGCAGCACTGACGCAGATTTATTAATTGTTTTACGAGATTAAGGTATTAATAATTAAATGACCGTGTGCGAAAACGAAATAAAACAAGTTGTCGACGAACTGATACCAGGAAATACTCCATTTTAATAACGTCAGGTCGCGGGAGCTTACGCCTTTCTACCGTTTCTATCATAAGCGAATGGTAGTGAGGTGAAGTGAGGCGAGAGTGTAGTTCCTGGAAAAAACGGAAAATGCGAGGTCACGACGCAAACCTGAGAAATAACAAAACATCCCACTGGAACCGAGATAATACACAAGATGAGTGAGCAACAAACGCGACAGGTGGTTGAGTCTTCTGTCGCTCGAACCACTCTAACCTAAACAAAACTCGTGTTGTAGTCTTTGGCATGCTCTATTCGAACTAGTGTTAATACTTACTGCAGCGGACATTTTGATTCTGAATAATGCCGCACAAGAACGATGATGACACCAGTGACGACGAAAACACGGTGGCGATAATATGAGAATTTTCCAATTAAAAAATTGTAAATAATATTTGAAACGATTATGGTTAGTATTCTGGCAAAAATAAAGATTCAGACGCTTATCACTAAATAATCAAAGAAAGCGGTGGTGAATGATTCTATGAAGAAAAACCATTGTTGCTACCCGACGTGTCCCTTGTTAAGTTGGCACCACCATTGACGTGACGTCTATCCACATTGCATACAGATATTTGAAAATATTTAAGACGTATAAGATTTTATGAGTAACTATAGTCGGGAGAATGAAAATTGGCCACTGACAAACATGATAGCAACGATTTATTTTTCGATTAACAGGGATTCTCACTTCACCTCACTACCATTCGCTTATGATAGAAACGGTAGAAAGGCGTAAGCTCCCGCGACCTGACGTTATTAAAATGGAGTATTTCCTGGTATCAGTTCGTCGACAACTTGTTTTATTTCGTTTTCGCACACGGTCATTTAATTATTAATACCTTAATCTCGTAAAACAATTAATAAATCTGCGTCAGTGCTGCAAACCTATAAACTAATGAACTGCGCTTGGAGAGAGAAATCAGTGGACAAGTGAGTCGAGAAAGAAAGAAATGTGCTTTCAGGTTGCTTTAATGTTATCTCCGTCAATCTCAGGCCCATATTTAGCGAGCTGGCCACGGTGAACAATTGCCCTCTCCCTCCAAGTGGAGTAAAAGGAGGGCGGTATATGTTTATGAATTTTTTTTTGTTTCAAGCCAATTTGTAATAATTATAATTATATAAAATACTTTTTTTCCCCGTGAATTATATTGTCAATTTATAGTTGGAAATTTCACTGAGGTTTAGTATGTGATGTTCTCTCAAATTTATTTTCATTTGAATGCTGAACGATTCCTTGGCTAACTGATTAGGCCAATATTACATAAAACATTTACACAATACGCAAAATACAACCCACGGTTAGGGTAGACTTAACAGATTCATTGTCCTTGTTATTGAATCATCCAGCGGTGTATTTTTTTTAAGTATGTTATGATCATTTTAAAATGTACAGTTTAAAAAAAGATTATAACTTGCTTAAAAATAAAAACATCAATAAAAGCCTATGTGGGGCCCTAGATAATAATTTTACCTTTAAATTTTATAATAGGTCAATTCACTCTAATATCAAAACTAACAGGACACTATTGAAACTGATGAACGAAAATTTGCCATGTCGTACGTGTGAAGTCGGAGACAACACATGTGGCTACGACGTCCCCTTAGCATTGATTTTATTTGGTATGATAAGTCGACTGACTTCTGTCGACCAACAAATGTTATTAATTTATAATCGTATGGTTCATATCAATTAACTATAAATTGTGTACAAAAAAGTGTTGCCTAATAGTGTTTATATCGTTTAACGTTCCTAGAGTCTATTTAAAATTAGAACTTTGATTATGAACTAATTTAGTATAACTTAAAATTTTTAGAGAATTTATATTTAAGTTTTTAAATCTCAATCAGTATTAAAAATAAATGTTTTATATTTTAGAATGCTTCAAACTTCGTTAATTTAAAAGTACTTGGACAAGATGGTACAATGTTACAATTTAAAGTTAAGAAAAATACTCAGTTAAAGAAATTAATGGTCGCTTATTGCGATAAACTTGTAAGTATATTATAAACTATTAAAAAATATTTAATTGCAATTGTAGCCATAATAGTTTCAGTTAATGACTTTATGACGGTTATAGTTGAGCCTTCAATTATTAATATTACTTGCTGTGTTCAGAATAATCTCTTCTTGGTTTGAATTCAGTTGTGTTCGCATTTCATGTTTGTTAAAACCAAGACACCATACCTGCATTTATTGTCTACAATTAATTATTTACAAGTGTGTTACATGGTAACTACTAACAAGTGCGTGGAAAATTTACATTCAACAGTTGACGTTTAGTTTTGTTAGTTTCAATATTAATAATCGACATTGTAATATTTTACATACTTTGAACTTGCTTTACAATTATAATATCGCACTTAAGTTTAATAATAGGTTAAGTCACTAGTATTAATACTAAATACATTTAACGTGAACTGCTATAGATACTATAGGTATATATATTAGCTAAGTTACACATAAGACAACAAGTGCGGGTATAATGACCTTTTAAATGATATAATAATACAGTAAAAGTAATCTGTAAGATAATGATGAATTATCTTATTTAAAAATGTATGTCATTTTAGTTGTAAATACCTATCAATATGGATATTCCTATTGATCTGTACCACGGCAAGTATTAACTAAGCTTATTGATGGTTTAATGTTTATAATTTCAATATTTTTAATTTATTCAAAATTGTGATATTTTAGAGTTTAAATATAAAAACTATAAGATTCCGATTTGATGGTCATGCAGTTAGTGAGACTGATACTGCAGATTTTATGGAAATGCAGGATGGTGATACGATAGAAGTCTATCAGCAGCAGATTGGTGGTTGCTTTCATTAAACTACTTATTAATTTATATTAATAAAAATAAATTATTTGTGTTTAATATAAATTACATTTTATGTACATTGTCTTAGTTTTTTAAACTTCAATACCATACAATATTCTTAGGTGGATAATTGGTTATATCCATGGGGGGCTTAACATTTTTGTCTTATCCATTAGTGTAAACAAACATTTTTAAACACTTCTGACTACTAGCTATTGGCTACTTCTACTTTATTCTAACTAAGGCATCAAATATATATATATAGGCAATAGGAATATGAATAAATAAATTATTGATAGCTACTAATTTTATTTTATTTTAATTATATAAACCTATTACTTTGTGAGAATATATTAACAATAGTATTGATATCAATATATTTAGATAATTCTGTTTCAATGTACAAAATTAAAGTTACAACATGGAAATTCTAAGTCAAGTTTTAATTTGACACATGGCCGAAAAACTCCTTTCACAAGTGGAGGAACTTATAGGTATTTTAAAGTAAATTGAAAGAATTTATATAAATTAGGGAAAAACTTTTTTCATAAAACCTTTTTACGTCATTTAAAGTTATATACTCTTCATTAGTTGAGTGCGATATACAATTCTTTGCCACTGCTATTTCTGATTTCAATACTTTTTCAGATACATTAATCAAATGAAAAAATATTTAAAAAACAGGTTTAGTTTTAATAAAACTAGGAAATTAATGAACAAGTAAAAATTAATTTTCAGAAATCGATATTTACTTTATAATAATCTACAAAGAAAACATTTTTCTCAAAGTTTAGTTGCAAAAAATTGATCAACAGCTGTAGCTATTTGGAGGCTTTCAGTAGAGAATTTTTTTCCAAATTTATCAAGATAGCATCAAATATAAGAAAGAAAGCATTTTTTTCTAAAACAATCTTCAATGGTTTTATTAGTGGCATTAATATTTTGTTCAGCACTTGTGGTTGCAGTAGTACCAAAATGTTTGAGATTTTGTGACTCTTGTCTTTTTCTCTAGCATCCTAGTTAAGTAAATATTTAATTAAAATTAAAAATTATAAATAAATATAATATGTATCAAGCATCACCTTTAGATGGTGTTTGTATTGTTATATCATTGTCTTCAACAAAGGTCTCTATTTTACACCAAAACTTAGAAAAATGTTCTGTTGTTCTAGGATTTTTAAAAGTCATCATCACACCTTGAATAAAATTTTTAGATTGTCCTAAAAGGTTGCAGTTTTTTCTTAAAATTTGTTAGTAGCAATATTAATATGAATTAATACTTTATATAAGATAAATAAATAAACTATAAATCGTCCACTTTTTAAATTTGTTAATATTCCTAAAACAAAGAAATTGGACTTTAAATACTTTTTATTCATTAATTATTACTTATTACAATATACCAATTGCTTCATTTACTCCTCTAACGTCTTCATTTTCAATTTCTTCTTCTAAAACTTCAATAATTGCTTTATAACTTGCTTTATTTAAAAGACTCTATATTTTGATAGCAGCAGTTCTATTTAGTGTCACCGAGTCTAATCATTGACATATGTTTTATCTCCAGTTTGGTTTGAATCTCAGTAAGAATTTGATATCTTGAAGATTGAAAAATTCCTCATTATTCTTTGCTCACAATTTATAATATATTTCTTTAATGCTTCCTAAACATATATTAAATTTTTTACAAATATTTATCAAAATTAATTATTTTACATTTAAAATTAGTAGCAACATTATTTATTATTTATTAGTTATTAGTTTAATATATTAATTTAAAGGATCGTTTGTCTTGCCATGTCTCTGAAAACCAATTTATTGACAACTTACAAATAGAACAATATCAACTAATATTTTCATATATTTTCCATTACTTTCAACCATCAGTGTATGCTGAGAAGATAATTGAGAATAAATACTTCCAGTTTCTTTTGTTTTCTGATATGATCATTTAACCATACATGTTAAATGTAAATTACTTCTAACATGTATATCCAAATTATTAAGTTTAGTTCCATTTCCACTTTTAGTTCCACTACAAATACTTGAACTATAAATTATAATACACATTAATAACTACAATAAAAAAAATTAATAAATTAAGCATAAATACAAAGCACCAAAGCACTTATTTTTTTTAATTTTTAAAACCAACTAAAAACCTATCTTCAAAATTGCCACTATTTCCAATGTTAATATTTCTACAAGTAAATCGAAAAATAGAATCTTTCGATATACTATATTCATGCCACTCATATGTTTTAGAATGCTTATCATTAAAAGCATTTTGTGCACCAAATTTAGTTAGTGGATATGACTGCAATATATATAATTTAAATTAACATACCTACCTTAAACTCAAGTTACTTACATTTGTACTTACTGTTAAAATGGGTCGCACAGGGTCTGTTTATAAAGTTCCTAAGTCCAAAATTATATTGTTTTCATCTACAGTACTTTCAATACTTTTTTGTGTAGTTATATCAATTTTTGTACCAATATTTAATTTTAATTGTTCACTTTCATTTTCCAATGTTGTTGGTGAGGAATCAGTAACAACTAATTTTTGTTTTTTAATATTAAAGATATCAAACACTATTTTAGCCATTATTGAATTAATTATTATTTAAAATTAACTAATTAATTCACAAAATACACCATGGGCAGATAGGCCATTTTTGGACTACTAGAAAATTTTAAAAAAGGGCTCCTACATGAAAAAAAAACGCTCGCTAGTACATTATTATATGAAATCACAATATAAATTTTAAAAAAATCATTAATTTATCTTAAAATAATAATATTTTACAAAATACTGGGCTCCTAGTTCCTAAACTACTAAAGATTTCTCCAGAATCAATCTTTTTGAGAATATTTTTATCAACATTCATTAACACCAGACTTTCTAATACATTTTGACCTATAGTATTTATTAAATAATATTTAACAAATTTCTATTTAGAAAACATACGTTCGCATGCTACTTGAGTAATGGATAAAGTAAGCATAAATGTATACGCAAACTGGAGGCCACAATATGTATTTGTGTATAAATTATACATTATTTTATCAATACTTCAAAACAGCATGTAACACAATAATTGGCTGGATGTAGGTCGATAAGAAATCTTTTTTGTAAAATATCACAGACATAACATTATAGGTCAGATTGTTTGGACTATTATACTATATTATTTTATACTTCTAATTTCTATTGTAATTGTATAATATTAATGAGTCACTGCGTTAAATGATAAAAAGTGGCAAAGGTCCCCATCCAGGGTTGACATGTTTAAAACACAAGTTTTAAACTAATAAAAAAAACTAAATTGTTTATCGTTTTAAGTAGCCAAAAAAATCATTCGTTTAAAACATATTTTTTTAATAAATAAATTAAAACTTATAAAAATTAATTTTACCATCAAGGGAATTGATTTTATAAAATCATTGATATCATAATTATAGGTAATAGGTTAGTGATTAAATGTTGAACATTATGTCGATATGTCATAGTATATTAATAGTAAGTTATATATAATATTTAGTACCTAAATTGTACAGTGTACATTTGACCTAAGTATAAATTTAAATCACAGTTCTTTGTTAAAATAAAATTCTTATTAAATTCTTTTGACAAAAAGTAAAAACTAAAACGTAATAATAAAATGATAATAAACTATTATTAAGACTATTAAGAGTTTAAAACAAGGTTTTCTTTAACCAGACTTAAAATAATAAATTAATTTTAAATTTATAAAAATTATTTAGGTAAATAAATAATAGAAAAAAAACAACAGTCCTTAATCTTTATACTTTTAAATTTTAAAATAACAAGTTTAACATATATAAGTATTGCTATTGCATTGACAAACAGTGTTTTAGTTTTTCTACTTTTCTCTGACCAGGTTTTTAAATAATAAAATATAAATTAACATTAAATTTATAAAAATTAACAATAGAATAAAAACTATCAGTCCTGAACTCCTGATACTTTTAAAATAAGTTTAACTTATTTTAATTAAATATTTAAAGTATAACATTTCCAAACAGTCTTAAGTAATAATGTAATATACGTAAATATTGTAACAAGTAAAAACATTATAATTTTAAAACAAAAATAATAAAATAGAAATTATTATTTTGGATTTAATAACTTGAAAACAAACCAATTTCGAGGATTTTTCCACACTTAGTCTACTTCTTAATGTGGTGTGGACAATTTCAAATGAAGAAAAAATTCTTTCAATTCCTGCAGATGAGGCGACTGTTTAATATAGTATTTAACTATGGTAAGCATTTCCTTTGATACATTTTTTTCTAGAGATATCTACCAAGTAAGTGGTGTTACTTGTTTTTTTTGTATTCTCTAAAAATATATAATCTTTAAATAGAAATGCTTGTATTTGGTATAATACTACCTCTGCTATTATAATTGGATGATAATAATTAATATAATTCATTGCTGAGTCAGTTTGTTCTTGACCAAATTTTGATACAATAAATCGGTAAAATAAAATATTTACAATATAATGATATTCTGTTATTGTCATGTCAGGATGATTATTAAATGCTTCTAATATTTCTATATCACATACTTCACCAATTGTACAGTTATCCTTCTGAACTTGATCTAATGAAATAACAATTTTTTTTTAATTTTATTAAATAAATACTAAATGTTATGCTTGACTTTGACATCATTCACTTTTAAAAAAATGGTTTTATCTACTACAGTTCGATTTTCATCACAAAGTTTAAACAATATATGCCAATTGTCAAGGTAACACTATTGTATCTGTATTAGTATTCCACCTTACATATTGAGGAAGTACAAAAGCTTTCCCTCCTTCCATTTTATACCTTGAAAAAAAAAAATAGTAATTTCTAAAGTATTTAACACTTTCAACACCGCTAACGCGTATACACATCAACAGAGTTTATTCCATTGGATCAGCGACGCGTTTACGCGTCAATAACGTGTACATTTGTATCTGCTATAATTTAATAGTTTTTATTTTAATAATCTCTTTAATTTATACAGACTGTAGATTATGAACGCTAAATTTAAATTTATAATTGGTTTGAGTTTTCGTTATTTTTAGATACAGATAATCGTTGTTTCTGGTGGTCTTTCCAAAACAATGTATATGGACGTATATAGAATATATATTAGATATATTAGACATATTTCTATTGATATTTAAATATTTACAAATTTAGAACAATTATTGTAACATACTATATCATGCAATATGCCTACTTTGTCACTTGTTTTATCTCATCTATAACTGCTAGACCAATTTATAATTATTTTGACAGAAAGTTATTTTCTTATAGTTTCATGTTACATGATTTTTATGTACTGACTATTATTTACTTTTTCCACTACGTATAATTAAGTATCATATTTTTTTGTTTCATATAAATATATAATGAAATATATATATATATATATTGCATACCATATAATATACATGATAATATGATATATTATACACTTTTTTACCAACAATTTATAAATGTATTATGATGTAGTTAATTTATTTTTTGATATAATTATGATAAACAGATTTTTATTTTATTTTATAATACATTTTTCAATTTATTTTATGGCTATTTTATAATTATATACGTATTATATGTTTATACATATGATATATAACATGTTTGTATACTGTCTAAGTATTTTATATATAAAAAGGTAACAATAAAGCTGTTAAAAACTAATATTAAAATGTAATTCAATTTTATGAATTAATAGAGTTGTACTTCTAATGTCATTGACGTGTAAACGCGTCAAGGTATGACCAACGAGGCGTTGTGGTGTAACTGCTGAAATCACGGGCGGCGTTGAAAGTGTTAAATATTTGTTTTATATGACTTTTCAATCTGGGTATTTTTATATCATGTGTTAGTAAATTCAGTATATGAGCTGAGCATCCATAGGCCACAATATCTCGACTTGATATATCCTTAC
>JACXSJ010004015.1:0-16839 GCA_014851325.1 Pentalonia nigronervosa
CACCTCACTGACCACATCGCGATGATCGACACATCAGACTGACCAGTGATCACTATTAATATATACGCACTCGCAGACGACAATAGCGGTTTAATCGGGAATCAAACGGCACGACTGACGCAGACAAAAAGTCCGACGACTTCGAAAATTATTACGGTTACCCGCTCACGAGTATACTAGTATATAGCAGTGCCGAAGTCAGAAAATTTTTTTTTGGGAAAGGTACTTAATTTTAGATTCTGAGCGGAGCGAAGAATGTATTGGTTTTACTATGTTGTGTGTTTTTTTTATGTCGGTCACCACATTTAATAGCAGTAAAAGTGCTCAGATTTTCTTCAACAGCATCTTTTCTGAAAGTAAATCTAGTTAGTACTTTTTTTTTTTGGGGAGGAGGTAAAAAGCAAAAAATTCCCAATAGTTTTTAAAAATGCATCGGGAAAAACAAAAAAAAAATAATAAGGTAAAACGGGAATTTTTTCACAAAGCAAATTTTTTACAAAAACGATTTTTATGTTTAGTGTAACAAAAGAAATAATGATCGTAGATACAAGCAATTTTCACCGAATGTTTAAATGAGTATTTTCTACACACCATAAAATTTTCAATATATTTTGACTTTTTTCGAGCTATTTATAAGCATAATAAATTTGCGGTTTTTTTTTTTATTATTGTTTTTTTCAAACAGTCAAAAAATTTAATGTAAGGTTCTTCATAATTTATTGTAAGTGAAAATTAAAAAAAAAGTTAAGCATAAGTCTTTAACAGTTTTTTATAAGCGTTTAAAATTAAAATTTCGACAAAATACGTATAAATCACGAAAATTTACAGTTTTTTTTTATTAGAAAATGCATAAAAAATTTTCTATTTAAATCTAAAATTGGAAAATTCAACACACGATTCTCTATAAATTGTTCTACCTTTATAAATAAAAAAAAATTACCAGAATGTCAAACTAATTTTTTATGAGCATTTGAAATTAGACATTGGATATTCACCCGTTTCCTCCGGGAACGATTTTCTTATTTTGATGTAATTCAAAAAGGAATACGAATAATCGTAGACATTTGAAATTTTTACCGAATGTTATAAGATTATTATTTTCTATTCGCCAAAAAATATTAAAAATATTTTTGACAACTGTTGAACTAATTGTAGGTCTAAGAAATTTTCGGGTTTTTTAAATTTTTTTCTATAAACATGAATAAAAAAAAATTTTGTTGGATCAAAATTCTTGAAAATTAGTGTATTGTGACCGCGATAATTTTCGCAGCTCGTTGGTTGGTCACCATTATGAGGAAAACGCGGTTATCGCCAGTCTATCATTTTCTTCACGCTCTTCGATTCTCGATCAAATCATCTTCACGTAGCCGTTCACGAGTGCATAAAGTGTTGTGTGACGACATTTCGATGAAACGAGTCGTCTATAGAAATCGTTATCTACGGAAGTAATTGTATGCATCGATGAATCTTATATTATGTTGGTGTAACGGTAACTATTTGAATACCAACAATGTGACCATACTACTCGATGAAATGTTGGCAATTGACATAATATAATAGGATAAGCGGGTATTTATGGGAGACGGGCGGAGGACATACAAAATTACAATGGGATGCGAAAAATCTGAAAATGTTTGTAATTTAAATACATTCAACCATTGATTACTGGAAGTTATTGGTAAAATGCAATGTACGTATAACTGCAGTAATGACAGTGGCGTCGTGATTGTATTTGGGGGGGGGGGGGCATTTAACTATAGGTTCCCTCATAAGTTTGGTATTCTGATACCGTGGGCGCCTATATAATATTTTAGACGTTTGCAGTGAATTTCAATGTTCGTACAAATTATAATTTTCATAAGTATATTTTGGGGAAGGCTGTAGCCCTCTCAGTTCCTCTAGATACTCAGCTGCAGTATAATATTTAACCGTTTATTTATTTATTTTTTTTTTTTTTTTGTCTTAACTAAAATGAATAGTGGTATCGGGTGAAAAAGGCAATTCTTCTATTGTGATTCGTGTAAAAAATTATTTTTTATCGGACTACTAAATTATGCATAACCTATTTTAAAACAAATTAATCTATCAAAGGTAGGTTATCTACTCGTCTAATACGCATAGGTACTCATATGGTATTTAATTTTAAGTTACTGGAATTATTTGGCACTCTTGTTTCAAATTGTATATCTTTTTAAATTTGTAGGGATGTTAAAATCCGAGGACTTGCATATAATAATAAACCTAGGTATGCATTTGAGGCTCAACATTGGGCGTTTCGTATAACCGTATAATAGTCACCGAAATGCATAGTTATAGGTTAACCAATCATCACACAAACAACGGACATTAAAAATAACGAGAATAAATCAACATTTGGCTAGAACCGATTTCGATAAATTAAGGTATTAATTAAACGTAATAGGTACATACAAGTATACGACCGTATTTTGTGAAAAAAATTAAATACACCAGCTGCACTACATATTCAATAACATAATTTAGGCTAATATAACATATTATTCTATGGGTTTAACAACACATAAATAAAATAGTTAAAACAGTAATTATCTTGAAATATGTATATAATAAAATACACATATGAGTAATGACATAATACTACTAGAAATTCCGATAATTAGATCCGTTTTAAATGACTTAAACTGTTAGCCATAAACGCGTAAGTCGTACGACACACAGGCCACAATAGCACTGAAAATAATAATTATTGTTTACTAGTGAAATGATCTAAAGGATACGAATATCTGCATGACTACATCTGCAATTGTTAAAAAATATTTCTGATAATCTGATGTATAATTAATGGAATATTTCATACATATAATATTCACGCTACTCTTTTTAACAATATTCTCCTTCTTTCAAATCCTATTATTGCATATGTATTTGATAATTATTTTTTTTATGTAATATTTAAGTCAAAATATATTGAACATTTTATTATGTATGGAAATTGACTATTTAAACATTTTTTGAAAATTTTAAATATCTACTGAGATGACTTTTAATATTACACCAAAAAACAAAATCGATTTTGTCAAAAATTTCCGTTTTCTCCTTAATTTTTTTGTTGTTTTTCCTGACGCATTTGAAAACTATGCGGAATTTTTTACTTTTGACCCCCTCCCCCAAGTACCAACTAGATTCACTTTCCTACCTGAAAAGATGCTAATGAAGAAAATCGAAGCATTTTTACTACCCCAAAAGGTGATAACACAAAAAAAATTAAAATAAAAACCATATAACATTGCAAAATCAATACATTCTTCACACTGCTCAAAATCTAAGTCTAGTTTCAAATATCTAATAAATAACTCAAAAATAGTGAAAATACAAATTTTTAAAACTTTATTATGGTTAAACATTTTAAGCCTATTTCAAAAAACTGTCCAAGATTATTTCTGACTTAAATTTACCACATGTTTAGATCTATTTAATATGATACATATGAAACCTATTAAATTTTTTTATCCAAATATAGAAATTGCTTTTGTAATTTTCTTCATTTTTTCAAATTCAATTGCTTCTAGCAAAAGAAGATAAGTTTTCATGAATAAAATGTTCACATTTATTAATATTATCATAATTGTTCTAATATCTACAGGGTAAACAAAATGCAATATATTAGCAGTACCTATTACAAATTTTTAGAACAGTGTTAGAACCACACAAAAATCCAAAGTAAAGATAATCTTGCATTTATAAATAATGTTTTCTTCCTACATTTTATATTATAAAAGTATCACATAAAATTCTATTTCTCTGTTTGTAAGTATAATAATTTGTATAAACATCAATTATTGAAATATTATATTTTTCTCAACAATTTGGTGTTTGTATATTGAATAGTGAAGGGGGGAGGGACTTGGCCATGATCAATGGTCACAACTTTGGAGATAGCATAACACCAATTTTTTTACAGTCAATTTCATACAACTCTTGTACCTATGTCCTATATTGGTATACTTTATTTCATATTTTTACCATACCCAGGTGTTAAAATTTTTTTACAAATACATGTATACTAAATATAGATTTCACAAACCTAACCACTTGTAATAATTTAATAATTTATTCACAATAGAATTTTCTTTTATAGAATATAAAAAAAAACTGAATATAAATTGGTAATTATATAAAAACAGTATATAAATATAAACAAAATCACAATAATAATAATAATAATAATAGATAAAGTTTTTTTTTAAACAGGTAATGAATTTGACACTTTATTTTTCACTATAGATGAACATAAACGTCCAAAAAACGACAGCCCTTTCTGACCAAATGGTATAGAGTTTAATAAAAACCAAAAAATAAGTATCAGATGAACAGTCAATGATAATAATGTAAATGGAGTACTCTTCATCCACAGTGAAAAACACAAAGTACTCAAAAGAGTTGTAATGTAGCCAAACATAAAAGGAAACTTTTCTTTAGATGTAACATACTTGTAGTGATTCAATGGACCTGTCAAAAATGATACACTAAAAAAAAAAAATTTAAATTATTTATTTGTTTAATATATGTTACAGGTATGCACCCTTTATAACGTGAAAATACTAAGTACAAATTTAGATTTCATATAACTAATTAAAACATTGTACAAATTAAAAGTCTAAAAATAATATTGTAATAAAATGACATTTTAATCATTTCAATCTCATTATATCTCAACCCCTCCTCAAATAATTCCGTGATCTATAAATGTATCTACTTATCTCATTTTTGATTCACTATTAAAAAAAGGTTAGATTTTTTTTAATTAACAAGTAAATATTTAATGTAAATTTCTATAATAATTTAATTGATATAGAAACATCATTAGGGACATTTATAAAGATAAAAAATAATTTGTTATTAAAATATAGTAAACATTATAGATTACCTGGCAAAAGCAAATATGCTTCCAGAAGCATATAAAATTGCAAACTTCCTAGCTTTTAATAGAAGTACAGGTAAGTATAATGCAGACAGAGAGAACATCAAACAACTGATTGAAACGCAAACTATAAATCCCAATATTCTCTGGGTTTTACTCTGTAAAATTAAATTTCAGTTAATATAAATGTTTAATTAAAATGCAAATGTATTTCAAAGCAAACAAATTGTATATCAATAAATCTTACCATCTGCGGAAAATTGAAATAAGTCGTCTGTGTTGAATCCAATAGGTTTTCGGTTTGTTCGCCTGATTCGCTGTTAAGGAGTTTTTTAAAGACTTTGGGAATGTGTACGTGGTGCCCATTATGAGATTTATTTCTTTGGCCCTTGTTAAGATACTCGTCGAGTTCCAGTTTCAAATTGGACATTATGAAGCTATATTGACCAAGGACATTATTTCAACTATGGTGTCGCTAAACATCTAAAACGAAGACTAACTGACAAGGAAAATATAATTTTGTAAATCGTTCCGAGACGAGTACGAACATTACTCTTGTAATTAATGACTTGACGTGCACACAATCAACATCGTATAGAATATTAAGATCATTAGTTATCTTGAACGCTCCGCCAAAGAATCAAGATGGGACTTCGTACTTATTTCAATTTCAATGTTGGTAGTTATTAACATCAATTCTGTGATACTAACTATTAACACTTGAAACAATAATCAGATTATTCATCACGGTTCCAAAAATTTCAAGAATCATCAACTGACGAAGTGACGAATACAATATTCGTCATTCGACAACACACAATCCGGAGACTGAAGAGATTCCAATAGTGATAACGTTATCACCACAAAATAAAATAAAAATACATACAAAATTATAAAATTAAACTTTATCACAAATAATATCCTTATGATATATTAAAGAACAGGGCTTTTTTTATTTTTCAATTTTCTGACGACACTATTGAAATTTTTTACAATTTTTCTCCACAGAGTTGTTCCAAATACTGTACCGAGTTATTGTGCATTACATGGCTAGGCTTTAAATAGTTTAATTATAGTACACAAACCAATGTATACACGAATCGATTATTTATCACACAAGTGAAGCCGGGTTATTCAGCTTTATGCTAATATATATATTCTGTGTAGTGTGTACTGTATTGTTATTCTCCACGATGTAAAGAACATGTCTTCTCGACATCGTGTTGTTCTCATAGACCCTATACCTATATAGTGTTTGAATTGGAAAAAAATTAGAAGGGGTACGCCAAAAGTGTAAAAAAAATTCCGTACCCGATTATTTAAATGTATTATTGATAAGAATATACACATATGACTACACGCACAGATATGTATAATTTTAAAAGTTTATTATCTATACATCTTTGACTACACGTGTGACGTGTGACGTGTGTGCTTTATGCCGTCTAAATTGTGGAATCACATAAAAAAATAAAAACCAAAATATAAAAACAAAAAGAAAAAAACCCTTGAAAATTAAAACCAAATTTTTATATTTTGCTATATTATGTCATACTTTATAAGGCATTAGTTTAATTTTTTTAATTAAAAATCTATACCAATAATCCAACTTACTTTCATAAACAAATTTCTAAATTTTGAATAATTGAAAATATATACATAAAAACTATTTTAATTATGTTGCAATACTATATTATACATACCTTGTTTTGAAAGTAGTATTCCCGTATTGAGAAAATTAAATTTCTGTTTTGTTAGGATGTGGGCGGGCGTCTGTCTATATAAAATAATTAACATCTTATATATATATATATATATATATATATATGTATATCTTAAATTTTTTACCTATAACATGTGTATAAGTATATGGCCATAAATATACTATTTTATATTACAGACTAGAGCTACCATTAAGATAAAAGACACCTAAGTTATTCATTACATTATTGTGTATAAGACCTTTTGATACAAAATCGAACATAAAAGTTGTTTGATTTATTTAGACTGTTAAGATAAAATAAGAACATGTGCATTGTTTTATTGTATGTATTACTAAGTATCTAGTTATTAGACTAAATTCTAGTTGTTACAGTGTGGTATAACATTGGAAATTAAACTAATGTAAGTAAATTGTTGTTTTGAGTTATAATTTTTCAAATTTTGGTGATTAAGGAAATAATTTTAAAATGTCATACAATTATTTTGAATTATACTTCATATATCATGTATTTAATTTATTTCCTATTACTTATTGATTTCATGATATAAGTAATCAGTATAGCTAATATATCTTATAAAATATAACAAAATATAAAAATTTGGTTTTTTGCTGTCTACCATATTAGATATGTTAAGTTAGTATACGGCCAGTTAGATCTAAGACTGTGGTGGTATGGTCTATGATTATCTTATTGATAAACACGTATATTTAAAATTTAAATAATAATTAATTATTAGTAATAACGCATGTCTCATAGCCCATAGGACACAGAGTAATAATTACAGAAGTAGACTGTGCAGAACGTGAATAAAGATCTAAAGTCCAAGTACAGAATATATCATGAACTACGTTTATTATATTCATAATTCATGGAATAGATGAAAAAAGAACATGAAATAATCTGTTCTGTAGTCTATGTAACAATTAGTAATTACTATCGTTGTACTTTTATACAAGTCTGACAAATAATTACGAATTTTAGCATAGAACACAATATATATATAATATTACAAAACATGGAGATCAAATCAAATATATACATTTTTAGTAACCCACTTCAATACCCCGTCGTGGTAATATCTGTGTACATATTTTAAAACAGTACCATCTTTTTAAAAATCTTGGTAAATATGTACCTCAAAATATTGAGGAGTGGCTATATCCATAAACCGGAAATGATCTAAAACATATACGGTATACTGAGATCTACGATGGAGAAAAGATTTAAATGCATAAAAATTGTTTTATATAATTAAAATGAGCACCACGACTCACTGATGTCCTACATTAGTAATTAGTCATATATTTATAATTAAAAAAATTATGATGTATGTAATGACCATTACAAAGCAATTTAAATCAATTTATAATTAGAAAATAGTTGATAAGCTGAATAATAAATTAGTAATTAATATATTATATTTTTAAACCAATAACCCAAATAATTATGAAGTGATAACCTTAAGATTTTTTTTATTATAATATACATACATATTATAGCAGATAAAATATAAATTACTGAAGAACACAAAAATATTCTCTGTTAATTATAACATTTACTGAATTGGATTGCATTTACTGGTTATGATGCAAAATAAAAATTATACATTTCCAATATAAATTAGTGGTAAATAATATGACGGATAAATTAACCATAGTTTTTCTGTTCAAGTTATTAGATTCAGTAGAAAATAATAAATAACATTTGTATAAATAAAAAAAACATGAATTTAGACAAAAGTTATTCTATTGTTTAAAGCTTTATTACAATATTTTATAATATAATTATATCATTTGAAAATAAAATAATCATGAGATCAACTATTTTATACAATGAATACATGTCGGCTTTTGACAGCTGAAAATAAGATTTCAATATTACAATAATTCGCTACTTAACACCAGGTTAGGTTTTTAATATTTTCTAAGCTTATAAAAAAAATATAATAAGAATGTTTATTTTTATAATTAAAAAAAAAAAAAAAATTGAAACAGTAACTTAATCTAAATAATTGTTTTCAAAATACAATACATTTATATTCAAACTAATAATTAAAAGCTATTAATTATATAATGAAGTCAATGATATTTTTATTAACATATAAATAAAATAGATTTAAATATGTAAAACTATTGAACACATTTAAAATACAACATTCACATGTTGTTCACAAAAAAAAAATGCACAGCTAAAATCAGTACTAGGTGACAAGGACAAGAAGTCCCGCCTTAGTTTATGGCAGTGATAAGTTGTCTTACTCAAATGTGGCTATAAAATAAATTACTATAAAATTGAACTAAACACATTTTTGACTACATTTGAAAAAAAATATCTTAATTAACACAATAATAGTTTTAAATTAATTCAAAAAACGAAATTAATATCCAAAAATATTTTTTTACTAAAAAAAAAAAATTAAATAAGGAACCCAAAAATTGACCAGATGAAAATAATATAAATAATATATTGAAAAATATTATAAATATAAAAAGGAGATGGAACAACATACGTTTTACTTAATAAAATTATTTTTGAATTTTAATTTGGATAATTATTTAAATTTAGAGAAAAAGAACCAAGAAATAACATATAATTGTACATAGTAATATTATTTAAAATATTTAAACCTAATATGTAAATAGGTTTAAAAAACCTATTATAGATATGGTCATTAAATAAAATTTACTTATAAACAGTAGCTTAATCAAATATTTTTAAAAAAATACATTGGTATACATTTCATTTTTTTGGACCTCATAATATCAATGTAACTCCAGCTTTAAAATATAAGGCTCATAATTTGTACTACTGTTTAAGTAATAACTATAATAATGAAGATAATAAATCAAAATTCAGTATCCTCATAATCTCATGACTGTATAGTATTATGAATAAAACAAAACATACAATTTTGTACTTTGGAAAAAAATATTCAGATAAAATAAAATAATTTGATTTTTCATTATAAAAATATCATGTTAACAGAATGTTTCGGTAAAAAAAAAAATGTTGAGATCTGAAAAATTCTAGAAAGTTGTGTAGCTATTACAACCAAATTTAAATTTACATAATATATACAATATTTTTCTAATTGTTTCTTATAATTATTATGCATTTAATTTAAATGGCATTAACAGTCCTTTAAATTTTGTACAATTTACGTGAACACATGTGTGCAATGAGCTGCCATAAACTTAAACACAAAATTTACCATACTAGACAATTGCATGGAAAAAATCTTTATGAAATCAATTTGATACTCAAGAACCGTTTACTAAAAATTTTCTTAATTGTTGCAAATAATAAAAATTTGATGTTAAGCGATTTTTGGGGGGTTTTAAAGGCTTAAAGAATCTACAATTTAAAAAATATATGTAGATTTAAATAGTGTATAAAAATGTAAAAAAAGTTAAAATATGTATTAAATAAAGAGAATATTGATTAATAAACCAATTCAATGATTTATACACTTGTAACATGCATATTCATAACAAATCAGACAAATAACATTTTATACATTCTACATATTATTATATAAGCTGTTGTGATGTTTAAATTTGGTATCTTAACATAAATCTTTGGAATATAATAAACGGTTCAAAAATAAATATTCTACATTAAGCCATTTTGTCACAGTTGAGAATCATTGGTGTTCATTAATAAAATTATGGTAATAATCCAAAAATATGCTTATGGTTTATTACAATAATTTGAATGTTATTTTTTTCAAAATTTGTAGAAAATATTGTTAATTAGGTAAAATACTTAAAACATTCAAATCCTCTTAGTACTTTTATACACAAATATATACAATATTATATATATATATATATAATATTACATAAAAATAATAAAGAAAAACATTTTTTTTTTTTATTGCAGTAACTTATGTTAATTGCGCTACAGTATTATTACTAGGTGGCAGTACGGGTGTAGTATGACAATGTAATATAAAACTGTTATAGATTTCTATTAGTTCAGACATTTTATACTCTTCAAGACAAACAAACCCTTCCAAATTCGGTGATTGTTTCTTTGCACAAATAACACAATAAACACAATGTTTTTTCTCTTGTTCGCGAATTAAAAGAATATTGAATACTTCAACCTAAGCAAATAAAAGTATAATTAATAATCAAACAGAAATAATAAAAACTCGTTATATTAGTATAATTTTTGTCTAAAACCGGTAGCATTTCACACATTTTTAAATTACTATCATGACACAGAGTTTCATGTATATTTAAAAAACACTTGCTAGATACATGTAGCAGTTAACCTAATAAATATGATTTATAAAATAAACTTACATCACAGTCATGACAATAATGTGAAGCTTCATTTTTGCCTCTACCATGAAAACGAGTTTGAATTTTTTTAACTTTAATAAATTCCAAGGTTATACCACATTGCCGAAGAGAACACATTAAGCACATTCTATTTAAACAATACATTTTTTCCATTTAATAACATATTATTAGTGAAATCATAACATATTAACTTACTTAACAAGATCATAAAGTCTTGGGTCTGATACTTTTATGTTCCTTGCTAAATTCCAACTTAAATGTATCATTGGTACAATACTTTTATAGCTTTGCAGTTTATTCCACTCATAGCGTTCTATAGCAAGATGATATTGTCTTGCAGTTAAAGGACCAACATTCCATGCAATATTATTACACCAACCAACAGCCTGAACCCAATGGACACAACCTAATGACATAAATATTTTAGAATTATAAATAATCCTAAAAATTCTTTTAAGAAATATTACCTGAATTTACCCAAACCATGTCACCAGGTCTTTGTAAAAATCTATACAAAGGGACATTTGCTGCAAGTAAATCTTCAACCAATGGCCACCAGGACCCATGTAAATAATTTAATCCGTACCTAAAGTAAAATATCAACAATAATTAATATTTGATACAATCTTAAATTTATTAATCGGTTAACTTACTTTTCACAAAGGTTATTAATGACACCCCAGTACGCATCAGGTGCAGCAAACCACTCACAATCACCAGGACCAATATTAATATTAATCGAGCAAAAATTGTTATTCTCTTGATGCCCAGGTGTTCGACTACCAGGAACCTTTATAAAAATAAAATTTATTTAAAATGTTCTTATAATTCTGTCCACAATTATAAATAATTCTTACTTTCATGTATAACTGAACAGTATTCATGCCTAATATTGAATGTCCAACATGTGAAAGCATATTAGCAGCAGAAACAACTCGCGCAAATGCTGGTAGCTTAGTAAGTTCTTGAAGTTGTGGACGCCATTTTTTCTCATCAGACAAATCCACATTGGTTCCAAACTTCAGCATTTTACTACCAGCAGGAGGTTTTACACCAGGTAAATTCTTTAAACATAACAATTATTATTTAATATATATACTATAAATTTTACTATAATAAACAACTTACTATAGTCTTTTTCCGTTTTTTTTCCATAGTGATTGAGTCTTTAGAATCAGAGTCAGATAAATTTGAATTAGGAACTGAATGGACATTTGATATACCATCTTTTTCATCCTAAATTTATGTTAAAAATAAAAAAATTAAAAAATTACAAATAAATAATAACTAACAGTTAACACAACTTAACCCAAAAAATTTAAAGATTGATTAATTTTATGTCATCATCTTCAATAATTTATCATAATTATACTTTTTAAGTACACCTAAAGACCATGATTTATCATCACACAAAATGACTATTCTATAGCAATATAAAATTATCTTAACTTGAATAATTTAAAAAGTATCAATTTATTTGGGCTCGTCTAATTGTAAGTTTTAAAATAATAAAAATTTATACACTTGTAATAAAAAAATCTATTTTTCATATAGTGCAAAACATTTATAAATTCAACAAATATATACAGCGATTCTTTTATCAAAGAACACTCACTTGAATGATTTCAATTGTTATCATTTTAGGAAATCATTTTTTCATCTAATTTGTAACTATACAAAAACAACAGTTAATATATCTTTCTTAATAGATAATTTATTTTAATTCATAAACATCGAAATCTCCAGAAATATATTCCACTTTGAAATATAAAATGTATGTTATCAATTTTTTTAGTATTGCTATGTATAGTATCACTAAGTATATTGCATATTTATATAAAATATATTATACAACTAAATTGTATATTTTTTTACTATAGTAAATAAATAACCATTAAAAAATACTAACTCTTATTGACTCATGAAAACTGGAAGCTTGGTATTGAGCATATTTAGCAATAGTTGTATGTGATCGATGGCTAATACAAGCCCACCCTCTTCGATTTTGTTTCACATCCCAGTTATCATCACTGCTCTGCATTACTTGTGTTCGAACTTCAACAGAATGATCTGGATTAGTTTCTACTAATGTCCGAGTTGAAAATAATCCCAAATCTAAAAAGAATAAAGAAATATAAATAAATAATAAAACAAAAAAATTAATTTAAAAATACAATACAATACCAATATATTTTTATATACCTAATTTAAGGGCACCAGCTAAGCATCGAACAACAGCAATAGGATTTTTTAAACAAAATTCTTGTAATCTTGGACTAAATGCATCTTTTTTGTTTTCAAGCATAACTGATGGAGTAGATGGCAGTAATTGTTCACGTGTTAATTGTTGAGGAGGAGGTTCTGGTGGTGTAGGTGGTGGCCCATTTGGACTCAATACATTTCTGTTCCACATACCCGGTCCCGTTTCTTTCCTAAATATTTAAAATGTACCAAGTTAAGACATAATTTTTATTGTAAATAAAATATTTAATTTATAAAAATTATATGCATTAAAAAAAACTTTAGCAAGACTTAAATTGGTTTATAACCAACATGGTAGATCTTCAGTTTATTTCTAATGTAATTGAAATAAATGTCCAATTAAAAAAAAATTGTTCACTACAAAATCCAAATAATAAAACCATTAGCAAAACCCAAACAATTAAAACTAATGCTAGGTGAAACTTGAAACCAGTATCATAAGAACATTACTATAACATCAAATAATAGTCAATGAAGTATAAACCAGTTTTTAAGCTTTTGATTTGTGGGGCAAGTAAATAAAAACTAAGATTTCACCAAACTATAAACATATTTGAGATTTCTGACAGGCCTTAAGTAACTACTTTAATATGATTTAAAAAATCCTTTACACCTTTCATATAGCAAATAAGAAAATGTAATACATTAGTCAGGTGTTTCAAAATAAAGTAGCACAGGTGGTAAGTGAACACAAAGAACATAAAATCACCTGTTAGTTGAATTGAAATTGGGATGTATTTTCTTCTTACTTTTATCCTTCACTTGTATTATTAATTAAATTTTAGTAATTATTTTATTTATACAAAACATTTTATAAATTAGTTCATAAAAATGTTAATAAAACTATTTCATACCTTATTATGTCAATATATTTTAGCTATAATTTTGTTATTGAATTTTGGACCATTATAAAGAAATTAAAAATTAATTGATGACAAGAAATTAGTAAATACCTTAATATATAATGACATAAGCTAAATAATTTAACTCTTAGTATTAAAAGAATGTCATACCAATATTAATTGTCTCCGCCTTCCAGATTATAAATTTGAGTTTAGCAGAACTGTTGTTAGCTTTAATATTTAAGTAAACTAACAACCTTTTTATTGAACTTTAAGATAACAACTTTATTTGAATTTGTAAGTCAATTTTTTTACAATATTTTTATTTTAAAACAAATTATGAGTAAATTTAAATTGCAATATTTTGCATACTCATAACAGGCATAACAATTAAAATTATCATAAAAAACTCACAAACGCAAAAGAATGTTCTTACCTTAAGGTTGATATAAGATTAATTTATTCCAATATTAAATTTAAACATAAAATTGGTTCTCGTAAAACCAAATTTGCCATTTAAAAGATAGAAATTTAATTGCATATACAGGTATGATGTTCTCTTAAGTAAAATATTATAAGGAAAATGTAATTAGTAGCTACAATATAAACAAAAAAAATTGATACTCATGGAAGATAAATAAGTTTTTAGCTTGAATCTCATATAAGAGCCATATATTTAATAATTATTACCCAAAGTTATGGAAAATAGCATCATAGACATTATAAAAAAGCTAGTTAATTATATTTCCTTTCTATATTGATAGTGTAATTACACATCATAGATTCATAACATAAATTAAATGTACGAAATTATTTTATTGTGCTGTCATACTTTGACAACTCGTATATTGAAAAAATGCATTTGACAACTTGATCTATTAATCAAACTCAAATTTTGAATTAAATTTGTTTTAATTAGGTAATTACTTACTGGGCAGTTTCCAAAACTTCCTCAGCACTTAAGTTCAAAGAATAATCGATGTCCGATGAACTTGAATCTTGATACCTAACTACCTTTTCTGTTATAGGCTGTTGTATAGTTTTAACTTCTAAAATAAACAAATAGTTTGATTTTAGATTCAATTTATTTTATTTTAGTATATATTTATATAATATATGTATAACAAAATTATTTTATTTTAAATTGTTTTACCTTGAGGTGATGTAGTAGTATTAGTTTCATCTTTAATATTTAATTCATCTGATGAACCAAACTGTTTGAGCAAATCTTCAGCTAAAGAAGTAGTTAATTCTTTATGGGATAGGAGAGCTTGCAATTCTCTATCCAAGTCTTGATTTTCAGTTGACCCATCAATTAAATCATTGGATTTGGAATCTTCTCTGCTTTGGTCGGAAAACTGTTTTATCACAGTAGGATTTTGATATTGTCCTTGTTGACTAGTGCCATTTTGTTGTTGTTTCAGCCGCAATTGTTGTTGATGTTGTTGCATCATACGATAGTTATTTTGCAGCTGTTGTAACAAGGCCTAGATAGATTTATATCCAATAAATTAGAAATACTTTTGCATAAAATCAATAAAATACATCTAGGTATATTATTATTACATACTTGTTGTTGATGAGATAAATTATGAGAATTTTGTTGAAGGACATTCATTGTCTGAATTTGCTGACTATTCAAATAAAATGCAGGTTGAGGATGACTACTGTTACTGCCAGTTTGGGGTTCAACCTTAAAGTAAAATAGATTTTTTTATTTTTAATTTTAAATGATTTATTTAACAATAATCATTTACTTTGATTCGTTTTACATTATTTTCTAATGCATTATCTGGTTTAGATGAATTATAAGGAGGAGGTTGCCCATGGGGTGTAGCAATAATATCCTGAGGTTTTTGATATGGAGTTTGTACAGTCTTTTGTTGTTGTTGTTGTTGCTGCTGCTGTTGTTGTTGTTGTTGTTGTTGTTGTCTTGAAGACATTTCTGCTGAAATTGGTAAATTCCAAGCCTCTTCGATTGAAGGTAATTGTCGTCGCCTAATGTGTTCATAAAAATGTTAATACAAATTTCATCACAATATGAGCATAAATTTAATATTAAAACTCACTTGCTAGTAATACTAGGCATTGGTGCATTGCATAAATGAGATTGTAAAAATTTAATGCGTTGACCAAGATTAGGATTCATGTTTGATATTGCAGATGCAGGAACATTTAAGGTCGTTTTTATCAATGTTTCACTTACTACTACATTACCTTTTGTTGCATTAACATAACAAGCAAGAGCGTCTTTTGGTTGGTTACAACTTTCATACAATATACCTGAGAAAAAAATGTAATTCAAATTTATTTGAAAGTGAATTCGTGGACAATTGACATTACCAAGATTAGTCCAAGCTGCACTATGTCCTTTATCTAATTGCACTGCACATATATATGCTTGCAATGCATCCATAGGCTGGTTCTGTTGTTGATAGAGTACTCTATAGTAAAATAACAAAATACATTAATATTAATAAAAAGTTAAATGATTACTTAATTTTAAAACTATACATTATTGTTTAATATTTCAAACAGCACTAATTGAGAAAAATACATATCATATTACTTTAAAAAGGTAACTTTTCAAACGTATAATAGTTTAACACGTTCACTGCCGGTGTCAACACGTAGTTGACACACGTTACATTCGCCGGTGGCCGCTGTCAATACGTTGTTGACACCAAGACTATTCATTTATAATTTATTATTACGAAGTCGGCTTTCATCGGATGTTATTTATTTATTCATTAAAAGATTCGTTATCTCGTGTAGAATTTAATGGTATAATTGGATTTAAG
>JACXSJ010004017.1:0-16841 GCA_014851325.1 Pentalonia nigronervosa
ATAATTTTTAATTGATTGTAAAATGTTATCATACTGATTGTTATTACTGATTAATATCGATTATAATTTTAGTAACTGATAATAAACAATTAAAATTTACGTATGAATAATAACCGATTAAAATTTAGTAACTGATAATAATCGATTATAATTTATGTATAAAAAAATAACCGATTATAATCAAAATAATCGAAATAATTTTCTACATATCGATTATATGAAAATAAAATAATCGCGCAGTCCTAGTCAAGGAATGCAATGTAATGAAACCTTTTAGCTAAATTTGATTTAATGATTTATTATAATTACAAGAATTAATTATTTCAATTGCGGGGCGGCTTGAAATTTTCTTTGATGAAGCTATGTATTTTGCTGCATAATTTGATTCTCTTCAGTTAAGCATCTTGTGATATACGACATTTTTCGTTTTGTTATCGTGTGTAAGAACAAATAAATTGGATAGTTTGCCGACACGTAAACATGCCACGTACAATTGTCCATGAGTAAAACATGCATTTTCTAAATTCAGACCACAAACACTCAAGGATTGTCCTTGTGATTTGTTAATCGTCTTGGTGAATGCAAGATGAATCAGAAATTTAATTATCAAAGAGCATATCAGTTGGGATCATCAGAATTGTCGAAATGAAAACTTTTTCACCTTTGAATTTTCCTTTGATTATTGTTGCGTGAATCACATTGTTCGACAGTTTTATTATTATCAAACGCGTCCCATTGCACAGATTTGGTTGCTTTAGATTTCTAAGCATGGTGACTACCGAGCACGCCTTTAGTTGTAAATTATGCGATGCTAAGCAAGGCATACCCAGGGAATTTAAAAATTCAGTTGGATAGTTTGTGGCTTCGTCTTCGTTTGTTACACGGTTAATAGATTTGAATGAATGTCAAGTGCCAACGATTTTATTCTCAATTACAGAGTTTAAGTCAGCCACTTCTTTATTCTTAGCCCCTAAAATTGCCGCTAAAATCTTAATATTGAAGTGATATCCATCCTCTCATTGCCAAAACATCAGTGGGTTTTGCAACGTATCATATGAACGGTGTGTTTCATGTATTTGCTGCACTTTCCCATTATCACAATGTGTAAGCAGAATATAGCGTGTTTCCAAGTTTTCACCAAAATCAAGATTGCAACTTCGTCTATTATTGGAGCATTAAATCTACGTTCGTGTGTTACAGCTGGTCATTTATGTGCTCTGATTACGACTTTGTAGTCATTATTTGGTATGCGCTCCAACATAGTCTTAAACAGCCTGACCTATGCATGATTTTCATGAAGTAATTGCTACAGATCGTAAAGAATTTTACTTTTCATTGCTGTGTTGATTTATAGACGCCAATTCACTTGTTCCTCCATATTGTCTATGAAGTAAATTTGTAAAAATGTATGCTATACATTTTCAACAGGTTGCAATGATCCAATTCGATAGTGAATTTGTAAATTTGAAAGCGAATTGAGTATGTTAGGTTACAATTATTATCAAAATGAATTATTATTATTATTATTATTATTGTTATTACTCATTACAATTTTTTTTTAATGTTAGCATTCCTCATTTATTTAATAGACAAATACAAAGACAAAAACTGCAACAAACTGCATTTGAGCAAATTTTTTTCTTAAATCTTATCATTTAAAAAATATTAACATTTACACTCTTCAGCATAAATTACCTTGAATGTCAGATTAAATTCATGTTCTTCGATAATGTCTATCCTAAATGAAGTCATTTGAAATTGACTGCTCAAAATCTAATTAAGATTTATGGTAGGTATATAAATAGTACTTCATCAAGTAGAAAATTCTAATAAATATTGTCAACTACGAACCTATCGTTTTACGGTAAATCAATATGAATTGTAAACATTGTATACTTGTATAGTTGTATCGTTTTGAACAGCAAGGAAGTGAGTATTAATAACCATAATCTTGTTAACTTGTTAACTAATTACACCAAAAAAAATTATTTGTTTTGTAATAACTTATTATTACTAATTAGTATACCTAATTAAGTTGTTAAATTTATTTTCAATTATTTGTATGTCTAATAAATTAATAATTATCAAATAAACAATTAAATATTGTACATTATTTGTTTTACTATTACCAATTGATTATTTTTTAAAATATTTTTTGCAAATTTGTTGCATATTTTTATGATTTTTAATGCATATAGTAGTATAAGATATAAATGTTATACCCATAATAAATCTTATAAATTATAGATTAGTAATATATTAATATCACAGAATAGATTTGGAGTACGTTACGCCCGACGGATTTAAATTTTCATTTCACAAGACTATCAAACGATATTGAACGATAGCCCTACGTATCATAAGATTATAATAAGCATTGTCTAATATGTTCGTGCATTGTCAACTATGATAACAGTCGGAATATGATAAAGTACTAATTAGTATCTCTATCTCAGTTTGTACTGTGATATGCTCTCGTGAATAAATATTGTTTATAATACAAAGATATGTTTAACTTATTAAATATACCCTAACACTACAATACAAAGATCTTGTGTTTTTTTTTTTTTTAATGTAAAAATAATATAATGGTTAAAGAGTCATTATTACATAATCATACATCTAATGAGAAAAGTATACTACATAGACAAGCGATTAGTAATAGTGTCAAAAGAAAAGGACTAGAAGATATTTGCAAAAATATTTTTAAAATATTACACCGTGAATTAAAAAATAATGTTCACCGTTTAACGCATAATGATTGTATTCTAATTTAAAAAAATATTCATATGTTAGAAAATCTATATAGTCAAACATTTCAAAAAATATTGAAGAAGTTCATAATGTACTAAATGATTTAAAACTAGCAAAAAATCGAGACGAAAATTTTTTATTAGTTAATGATAAAGCTAGTAATATTATAATTTTCTCTACAGTAGAAAACTTAAAAATTTTATGCTCAAAAAATATTATTTATGTAGATGAAACATTCAAACGTGTCCCGAAGATGTTCACTTAAATGTTTACAATCCATACAATGCATAACGACCTCTACATTCATTTATTTTTTTACTTATTCAAAGATTTATCTTCGCACTCAAACATATACACAAATTTTTCAGTTATTAGTCGACGAAGTCGTGTTAATGTTAATTTTATTTTGATGTCAGAATTTATATATGCAGATTTTGAGAATGCAATTCATTTAGCCGCTATTTCAATATAGTCGGAAATTATTATTAAAGGCAGCAGGTTTCATATTGCACAAAGCTGGTGAAGAAATCCAAGCTTTAGAATTTAGTAATGAGTATAAAAAAAATTCTGAACTAGGTAAATATTTGGATTTTTTTTTTTGAATTACCATTTTTAAGGCTGAAAGAAGTTGAGGATTGTTTTATAGAAGATCTAATATCTATTCAACCTAATGATCAATGAATACAAAATTTTACGGATTATATATTGAATAACTATGTTGACTTGGAAGCAATTTTCCCCCCAATATTTGGTAAGACTTCAAATCAATAACAACGAAAACAACAAATGCCTGCGAATCATTCCATGCTCATTTCAATTCGAAATTTTATTCAGCAAAACCTAATTTAAATAATTAATAATTAATAAAATGGCTAAAAATGTCGACATAAAAATGATACATTTTGTGATTATTTTGTTATTTCTAAACACACATTTTTTAGCTTTTGTTCATATTTATTATTTTTTTTTTTTTGTTAAAATTGTTAAAATTATTTTATTGTTTCAAGTAGTCCAGTTGATAAAAAATATACATTTATAATTTATTATATTTATTAAAATATTTAGAAATATTAAACAATGGCAAAAAAATAATTTCATATTAAATAGTAAATTAAAAAAAAAAAAATGGGGGAAATGTCAATATCAAAAATATATTGGTGGGAAGGGAATGTCCGCGACTCACTAGTGGAGGTTTACGCTTTAATTACGAATAACTGTCATACCAGAAAAAGTTTATTTCAGCGCCAATGCTATTATATACTTATATATTCGAATAGTCACGGCTGCTACAACTATTAAAGGAGGCTATGCAATATTGCATATAGTTATATTGTATATACCTAAACAACCATTTTAAATTATACGCCATTGTAGTACAATAGCCCCCAATAACCCACATTATATTATATACTCGTTGTCTATAATGTATAATAACATACAGGCTATACAAAAGTAAAGACTGAGTGGTCAACGGATAAAACTAGTTTGAATTGAATAGAGGCGGGATCGGGATGCGTCATCCGTATTTTTCTCATAAAATCCTGCAAGTCGACGACTAGCTCAAGTTCAGATACTATATTATAATTTATAGCGATATGCAGACACGCACAAAAATACCAATACACTATATAGTATAATACACCTATGTATTATTTATTGTATTATTGTAATTTATAATTAACGGTTTTGTGGAAACAATATTCGGTCACCTTCGAAGCAGGACGGCTGGCTCGTCGGACTGTCGTCGGGCGGCTGCAGCAATTATATTTTGAAGAGATGAAAGTCGAATAAAAATTAAAATAACATAGTATGGGCAGCAGCAGAGGTATACTTTATTATAAATAGCACTGATATACTATACACTCATCGTGTGATATTTTTTTTCAATCTCTCTTTCTCCTGTTCCCTGCCACCCCCCCCCCCACCACCCGAAAAATCATAATATTATAAATGCGAGGTACGAAAAATGCGTTACGGCGTCGTCGGGAACGCGTGAAAAAAAAAATAAATACATTTCCCGGCATCCCGCTCACCGGCGGGTTGACCGAGGAAGGTACGCGCGGTGGTCCTCGTGCGCGAGTGTCCGCGCGTCTCTTCTCCGCAAGCGTCAATGCGTGCGTGTGGTGATTTTCCCCCTCCCGCCACCCCGTTGACCACCGCCACCCTCCGTGCCGACCATTCAGCTGGTCCGTAATCTTCGGCCGGCGGCGGCGGCGGCGTGTACGCGTTTGTACACAGTCCTCGGGCGCGGTGAGGGGGAGGGGGGCCGGGCCGTTGTCCCGGCTTGGTGGCGGGCGCCGGGCGGTCGCAGTGGCGCAGTGTGCAAACTGCTAACCGTGCGCGATCACCGTGGGCGGACGACATCGACGGCGACAAATCGCGTGTTTCAATTATACACTTGCAACCGTCGCCGCTGCCCGGGACGCGCTCATCGTCATGAGGGAGATTTTGCACTTGCAGGCCGGCCAGTGCGGAAATCAGATCGGAGCCAAAGTAAACATAAAACCAACCTGTATTATTGATGATGTTGTTGTTGTAGCGATAATGATTTAATTAATGATCGTTGGCCGATCCAAGAAATAGGTTGACGTTAATGAAAATCGCACGCAGAATACTGTGTGGGAAAACGGCGTTGATGTTTCGAGTTTTCCGACATCGGTAACGCCCGTTCTGATAATATAATATAATATAATGTTATGTTATGTTTTACAGCTTTGCGTGCGCGCGCTTTACCTGCTTAGAGTTACGCGTCACGTACGCTATTCGCTCGAGCGCCGCCGCGGCCCGCGGTTGCTGATTTCCCGTTAATTTTTTTAATATGTTTCGGGTTTTTTTTTTCCGCCTTCTCGAAATCTTGCCACACGTGTTTCGGTGTAAATGTGCACTCGGAGTGAGCAATAATATTAACACTATTGTTCGTCGCGTGTGTCGTTTTGGCGGTCTTTCAAAACGAGTTGTAATACAATATAATATGACAAATACGATGCGTGGCGACTCGGCGGCTATGTGTCTCGTAACGGACCACGAGGTTGTTTTTCGTTATTCGTTTATTCCGAAGTTGTCCTGAGTTCGCGAGATTTTCATCGAGCGCAAAAAAAAAAATACAATTTGTACCCTTTACAGATTAGTTACACATTTCAACATTTGTCGATGTACATCGAAATACGTTTATGAACATTTTGTTTTATATTCAACGGATATTCGGCTTATTGGTGGGGGAGGGGGAGAGTTTGTAAATCATAAAAATATTATATATGTAGGATATTATGCAATAGGCACACTAGTACACTATTGCCTATTATTTGTAAAAAATAAATTTGTTTAACCGACTAGAATTCAAGACGTATATTTGATACTATTTTCTCAATCTTATTGATCAAGAATGCGATAGTTAATAGGTAGTTAAAAACGAATAATTATTTTGATCGTGTAATGAGTAATGTATTTTGCTGCTATTATATTCATAGTATCTTTGCGTTTGGCCCGAGTCAGCTCTTGCAGCTGTCAAAAAAAAAACATACATTCATTGTGTTACATTTTTAATGTTATAACTTTTATTAGGCACTAACCAAATAACAATCGTATTGTCTTTAGGTTCATTATCCTCCACGTGAGTACCTAACAATGTGATCGTTAATTACGTAAAACCCTAATACAATATCGGTATTTAATAATTTTACCGTACAATAAGTACCCCTCTTGTACACGTGACTACGACTCATTTCATCTCCTGGCTTCCTCTGTCCAATATGCCGGTGTTTTTTCTATAAACTTAACATTATAACTATTCTAATAATTCATTACGCTTGTTGGTACCGTTCCAAAAGCTCCCTAGTATATTTTTAGAGTCGTCCAGGCACCAACTGCATATATCGTCTTGCATGACATACTGATTTTGGTCATATATACCCGACGACACGTAATTATAATTCGTTATTTCCGGCATAGCCCTTTGCAATTGCAAACGTCCCGTAAGTGCAGTCTTGGCGCCCAGCCACAACAGCAACGAGATCGATAAACTCGAAAATTCACCTCGACGCATCAGAGTACTGACCGAGATTATTTAAGTTTCTTCATTTCCCCTTGTCGCAAAAGCTCTGCAGCGAAAACATAATATTTTGTAATTTATTTTGTTGAACGAGGTGTTTGGACAATACAAAAATAATTTCAAATCAATAGTTGCATAACAGCCACACCGTGTAATTTATAATATATATATAGCATAGGTATATTATTATATAGATACATTAGATACGTTTTTAATAATCGTCGTCACAAAAATTGTTGTTTTAATATTTACCTACACACAATATTTAATAGGCTTATCGGTTGTTTTAACACGTGTACACAAAAACGTACGCGCATGCAAAGTGTTAATACACTCCGCAATATTGGACGTTTTAAAAACTATTTAATACATAGACAAACTAATCCAATTTTTGTAGGACTTCATTTTCCCGCATAACCCCATACATTTTAAGCAACTACATTTATCGATTGACTGCGTCATTGGAAGTTATTTCAACGATATAGGCATATATCGACGCGATTGCGTTAGGGTTCGTAAAATAATTTAGTTATGTAATCGGTGCCTACTTCGAATCTTAGAGATTTAATTATATTATGTGCGTTTTTTATTTTTATTTAATCGTATTCTACATAAAAAAAAAAAACTGGCAGCTACGATGAATCGAATCTAGACGTTCACTGGTCTGAATAGCCCATTTATATTTTTGAAAATTTCAATAAAATAACGAATTTTACTTTATCGGTTTCATATTATGACATAAACTAGGTTAAGAGTTTATCATTTGTATTATATTATATATATTTTCGTTAGCGATTTTATTATAAAATTATTATGCATTATTAATCAACGACCCGGTGTTAAGCTAGCAGATTTAATTGTATATATAATATATTGTTACAATATTTATCTAAAATATAAATATATGTGATTTTAGTACACAATATATTGTTCTAGGTATATGAAAACTACCTAATGTATAAATATTATGAATCACAAGTCTATTCATTGATCATTATTATAAATGAATTAACTGTTATTGTGAGATATAGTTATATCATATTATTTATTATTTGTAACAGGAAATAATATGTCTTAATCAAAATATAAACAACTATTTCAAACATTAATAATCATTATTATAATGTGGATGTTATCATTTTAATATTATATAGCAGTATAGCATTATCATATTACAGACTTGCATGGATCTAAAAATCTTAAATGGGTGGGACCTACATTTTTCTTTTCAGAAAGGCTACAAATATTATATTATTACATATTAGCATAAGCGCAAATAGCCTACATTTTTTTTCTTTTTTAGGGAGAGGGACTCAAGCCCCCTCCTTTCCCCACACTATAACATGCATAGTACCACAGAGTATAACAATAATTAGTACTCTTTACTAACTTTTGAACTGGAGAATAAGTCCCCTCAAGCCCCCACTATTTGCACCAACACGTATTGAGTAACTATTAGATAAGTAATAGGTTTATTTTTCTAAGTCATGACAAATTTAACAATGTACATGATCTTCTAACAAATATTATTTATTAAACACGCCAACAAAAATAAGCTTTATGTTTAGATCAAAAATCTGATCAGGTTCAGACTGGGGGATCATTTTTATTGATTTGGGTCATGCATATCATGCAATCGGGGCTCTCAAGGTTGGATCGAGTTAGTGCGTATTAAGAATATCAGATCTGGTAATGCATAAAAATAAAAAAATATTTAATTTATTTTTAAAACTTTAAGACATCAAAAAATCCAATAAACCCAGTTTTACAAAATTATTTTTGATAAATATGATTTTTACTTTGAAAAATAGAACAAATAATTGTTAAATATTAACCATGCAAAACAAATTTACCCTCGATAGTTATAATTTATATAATCTTAATACATAAATTATTAATCTATCGATTTTGGAGTTAAATCACATATTACAGAAAAAGAATAAGAATAAGATTTTTATGCATCGCATATAGATTTTTATTTTATCTTACACCCAAGGTATTACCTATATTGAAGCTAAGCAAGTTATAAATCAAATTATTGCAATAGATACATAGTAATAAATAATATACGAATTCAGTTTTTTTTCCTGTGTAAGAACTAGGAACGATATTCAAATTTTGAAACAAAGATTATAGATTATCAATTTTTAAAACTACAAAACAAGCAATTATTTAGTCAAATAAATTAGGTCAAGGAGGCAACAATTGGACGGTATTGTGATTTCTATTACACTTATTACTTACTATACGTCTAGGTATATAGCTTATATTATTTTCCATAATATTCGAGCCACGTATCATCTGTCCATATCTGTTAGATAATAGGTACATACTATATTTATTTATCGTTTCTGACTTCATTTTGCCAGTTAAATTTAAGTCTATAATATGTCTCCGGTTGAGTCCAGTCGGTAAAATGTTTACAAAATGTTTCCGTTCCGACCTTTTTATAATGATATAATAATATATTTTCCTTTCGTGCGTAGGGTTGGTTTGTATTATCTAAATTTAGTTATGAGTCTGGTTGAATCAGACTTTATAATATATATTATAATACTTTTAGACTGCGTCTAGTTGGTCCAAATTGCATACCTACTATTAATTAATTCTTTATTTACTCAACTAAAATCTGTAGGTAAACTATAATAAAAGTCTAATTTATAATTAAAAATAACCTTCATGTCGATTATTAT
The DNA here is from genome assembly GCA_014851325.1 of Pentalonia nigronervosa. Lineage (NCBI taxonomy): Eukaryota > Metazoa > Arthropoda > Insecta > Hemiptera > Aphididae > Pentalonia > Pentalonia nigronervosa. The sequence continues at coordinate 9,496 of JACXSJ010004017.1, forward strand.
TTATTACCTAATTAACTATTTAGAGTTTTTGAAATGTCATTAATATTGTCATAAATCATATTAAAACATTCAGTATACCAAAATACGTTTTAATAATTTGAGGAAATAGAATAATTACTATCATTTAAATATTTGTTAACTATGTACGTATGTTTGAATAATAAAGTACCTACTTTATGACTAATGAGTAAATAGTGACCTATCTAGATACTACCTATCTTATAAAAATGTTGGAAAAAGATTAATATTTATATATATATATATATATATATGAAAAATATCGGGTGATCCATTTAACGTAGACTTCATTATTTCAAAAACTATTATTTAACTTTTTTTTCACACGATTTTAAGTAGTTAAAAAAACATTTTTCTCCATTTTCTACTGTTATCATTTTTCTAATATTTTACTTATTTAATAATAACATGCACTTTTAATTCCTTATTCTAAACCAGAATATTTTTTTTTTTTAATCGGTTATAACTGCCATTTATACAAGGAATTGTGGGTAACCCCCTCCCCTCAACTATTTTCGGTGTAATAGGAAATTTCCTCCCGTATTTTTCGAAAATGTATTTGAATATGAAATTATATATTTTTTAACAATATGTCTAAATATCTTTCCGTTTTTTATCAATTATTTATTAAAATTATTTATTTTATTTAAAAAATCTTTTAGTTTTAATATTTTTACATAATTAAAATATTATTAAGTGTTTCTTATTTATTATTTTAATAGAACTTTTTATTATTCAATTAGACAGTAATCAAAAATATATATCTATAATTCATTATATTTATGAAAATGTTTGGAAATTTATTATATCTGAGAAATAATAAGATATAAAAAAAAATTGTAATATTCAGATAATTTTTTAAAAAATACAAGGGGAAATAAATATCCACATTAAAAAATCTGTTAAAAATGTATTGAAGAGAAGTGTCCTACACTTCTACCACACTTAAAATAGTTTAAATTGAAATATTCACATTGTGCACAGTACCTACTGATTTTATATATTAAATCTTTGAAAAAAATATTATGTAATCTTAAAGTTATTTTTCAGAAAATTATAAAAAATTACAAATTAAATATTGTAGATACATACATATAGTCTTTCGTAATTGATTATTATTTATTTTAAATTAAAATAGTAATATTTATTGCAACATTTTTAATACCTTGTCTATGCTTTTAATGTAATAGTGAAGTGAGATGATCACAACTTACAATATTTGTATTTTTTTTTTTTTTTTTGTTTTAATATAAGTGCACAGAGCATATTTGTGAACAATATAACAGTATTATATGGCATGATTATCTTGTTAAAGAAGCCACCTATTGGCAGCACTTCACGATTTATATCTTAAATGAATTAACTATATAGGACATATGGGATATAATTATTTAAGTTATTATAATTGAAGTTTCATAAAGATGCATAAATCTATTAAATATAGGTTGTTGTGTTTTGTCTTATCTTAAATCAATTAAATACTTAATAAAGACTTGTTGATGGTATAACATCAGCTAAAATTATCTAGATCTTAAGGTTACCCCTCTGAACATATATAAAAGGCGCAGTGTATATTATTGCCTACTGTATTGTATTGATCATGACTATGGGCAAATGGGCCATTAATGGTCTACCGGGAAATTTTAAAAAAGGGCCTCTACATGAAAAAAAAAGTCGCTCGCAGGACATTATTATATGAAATAACAAAACAAATTTTTAAAAGTCATTAATTTATTTTAAAATAATAACATTTTACCAAATACTGGGCTCCTAGTTCATAAACTATTAATGATTTCTTCAGAGTCAATTTTTATTGAGAAAGATATTCTCAACATTCATTAACAACAGACTTTATAATATATTTTGACCTATAGTATTTCTTAAATAATTTTTGACAAATTTTTAATTTAGAAAACGTACGTTCACATTCTACTTGAATAATGGTTAAAGTAAGCATATATTTATACTCAAAGTGGAGGCCACAATATGTATTTGTGTATAAATTATAATTTACCAACACTTCAAAACAACATGTAACACAATACTTGGCTGGATGCGGGTTTATAAGAAATCTTTTTTGTAAAATATCACAGATATAAGATTATAGATTAGACTGTCTGGACTATTAAATTATATTATTTTATTTTTTTAATTTCTATTATAATTGTGTAATATTAATGAGTTATTGCGTCAAATGATAAAAAGGTGCAAAAGGCCCCAGCGTCCAAATACGGAGAGGGGCCCACCAGGAAATTCCCAGCTTCCTGATAGATCTATCCACCCATGAATTCGCGACAGAAAATTTTAATTATATTAGGTACCTATTATTAAAACCTAATGATTTACGTGATTTTATAAGCCTTCGATTAAATTACTTATTAATCTACACATCATATATATATATATATAAATATGTTAAAATCTCATAATTCAGTTACTGAAACTAAAATTGAAACTTCAGTTTGAGTATAGTAAATATTATGTTATGTAATAATTCCTCAAATAATTCTAGTCATATCACATTGGTATATAATTTCTAGTGCGCATGACCTTAAGTTTTATTGTAATTATTATAATGTATGTTGATGTGAATGTTGTGATATAAAATTAATACTTTACACGACTTTATAAAAGCAATTTAACCAATCGCATACATTTTTAAGACTTATGATACTGTGTTGTAATATTTAAATCTTAAATATATTTACTAAAAATTATTAAAAACTGATTTTATAGTTTTGGGAGATCATTTCGGATGAACATGGTATCGATCCATGTGGTGCGTATCATGGTGACAACGATTTACAATTGGAAAGAATCAATGTTTACTTCAATGAAGCCGGCACTCGTAAGAAAATTATTAATCCTAGTCGTATAATTTGATAATAACCAACATTGTATTTTCAGATGGAAAATATGTGCCTAGAGCGATTTTGGTCGATTTGGAACCTGGCACCATGGATTCAGTCCGTTCCGGACCGTTCGGACAGCTATTCAGACCCGATAACTATGTTTTCGGACAGAGCGGAGCCGGTACTTAAATCTTGATAGTACCGAAAAATTGCAATACTATTTTATTAACAATCAAAAACGATTATTTTTAATAAGGTAACAATTGGGCTAAAGGTCATTATACCGAGGGTGCTGAGTTGGTGGACTCTGTCATGGACGTAGTACGCCGCGAGGCTGAAAACTGCGATTGTCTACAAGGATTCCAATTGGCTCACTCTTTAGGAGGTGGAACGGGATCCGGAATGGGTACTTTGTTGATATCGAAAATCCGTGAGGAATATCCAGACCGCATAATGAACACGTTCAGCGTAGTTCCATCTCCGAAGGTATCGGATACTGTAGTGGAGCCTTATAACGCCACACTGTCTGTCCACCAGTTGGTGGAAAACACGGATGAAACGTTTTGTATTGACAACGAAGCATTGTACGACATTTGTTTTAGAACTCTGAAATTGACATCCCCGACGTACGGCGATCTCAATCATTTGGTCTCGGTGAGTCTTTACTTTATATTTTAAAGGGGCTGGAGCAAAGCATGTCTTAATGAAGCAATATTTAGGTATTTTATACGACATGAAATTAAATATATTTCCTGAAGTTCAATTGTAGTTTCAAAAAAAATAGCTGAATTCATGTTTCTAAACTAGGCTATTTAGGAATCACTTTTTCTATTTACAATTTGATGTGCCCAAAATAAATACAAAATATGTAATGCAATTATTTCACGAAATTGTGAAATAATGTCTTGATTTTAAGGTTCTTTAAAATTGAAAATCGACATCCTAAATAAATAGCCTAGACATTTTGTCAAAGAATTCATACATACATTAAAAATTTAAATCAGACATTGCGAAGTATGTATAATTTACCACCGCTTATCAGTCGAAAACGTATAAAAAATGCGTGTGCTGCGATTTCCTTAATGTTGATAAATACCATTCACTGAATAAAAATATTATTGTGAATATAATCGTGTTTCAGGTTACCATGTCTGGAGTGACGACGTGTCTTCGGTTTCCCGGTCAGTTGAACGCCGATTTGAGAAAGTTGGCCGTTAACATGGTCCCATTCCCGAGGTTGCATTTCTTCATGCCCGGATTCGCTCCACTTACAGCTAGGGGTAGTCAGTCTTACAGAGCGCTTTCGGTTCCTGAACTCACTCAACAAGTGCGTAATTTCCACACCGTCAAGTACTAATACTAAATATCAAAGTTATATGTTTTACCGTTTATTTTTGTATACAGATGTTTGACGCCAAGAACATGATGACAGCTTGCGATCCTAGGCATGGGCGTTACCTGACAGTGGCTGCGATTTTCAGAGGAATTATGTCTATGAAAGAAGTCGATGAGCAAATGTTGAACATTCAGAATAAAAACTCGGGGTATGTATATTTTAAAACTAATAACGTTTACCAATAACTTTATTAATATCGAAAACTTGATGTTATGATGATACCTAAGTAATAATAACATTGAATGATAAATTTGTTAAGATATTTCGTGGAATGGATACCCAGTAATGTTAAAGTCGCCGTGTGCGATATACCACCCCGGGGTCTCAAGATGTCAGCTACATTTATCGGTAATACTACCGCCATTCAAGAGATATTCAAACGCATTTCCGAACAGTTCACAGCCATGTTCCGACGTAAGGCATTCCTGCATTGGTACACGGGTGAAGGTATGGATGAAATGGAATTCACCGAAGCTGAATCCAATATGAATGATTTAGTATCCGAATACCAACAGTACCAGGTATTATGAATCGTTATTATACGCTACACAGTACACCTGCATGTGTTGTCCCCGTCTTGCAAAACATATAGCAAATTTGCGTACAGAAAAAATTCATTTTGCTCGACCATTCTAGAAAAATATGAAATGATGCTACTGATTTATCGTAATTGTTTAGCTCCTCTATCACGTCTCTTTTACGATAAAATGAGATTATTATTACCTCAGACACGTATAAAGTTACGTAAGGCGGGAATATTGTGTCGATTGTCGAGATAAAAATATAAGTGGAAATTAGCTTGCGAACGAAGTGATCTGTTTCTTTTTCGGTTTTTTATATATGGCCTGGTCAAAACTATTGCCCCATCCTGTTAAAAACTGAAATGAGGCCATTGATTTTGTAGAGATAATATACATTTTTTACAATCCATTTGGACTTATAAAATTTAATTTTCTGAACGTAAATTTAGTACGTTGCACGGGCCCAATACACCATCAATATAATATTATTGACCGTGTATTGATGATACTAAAGATGTGTTCACATGTTGAAAATATCAAAACCATTCATTGACGAATAATTATTGTCACAATAAAATTGATAGTTTATGGCATCTGAAGACTGACGTGACGCCCTCTTTTTAATATAAAACATGTGCCTTATTCCCGTCTGTCTGTACTTTTTTCATTTTATTTTTAGTTTCTATTTATTACGTATTGTGATAATAGTTGAATGCCTATTCAAATATTCCATAGTAGTTATAAATACATTAACCTATTATCATAAATCATAAAGTACAATACTAAATTGTAATATAGTCTACAATTATTGTCTGTAAATACCGACAACTGTATATGGAAATCGCTTTAGGTGTGTCCGTGTACTGTGTTTTTCTCTACATGAGAGGCGTCAATTTTCGTTAAATGTTTATAATAATGTTTTATATTTTTGTCCACAGGAAGCGACAGCGGAAGAAGTTGAATTTGACGACGAAGAAGTTGTCGAAGAGGTCGATGACAACAAAGATTACTGAGTATTGTGAACTGAATATTATGTATATTATTATGGTTGTTCAACGTATGAATTATTTATGTTGTGTGTTGACTATATTGAGTTTTAATGTTTTAAATTCTTATTGCACTTGTTGAATGTTTATTGATTTGTCGTTAGTAATTTAAAACGTTTATTAAACGAATGCTGTTTTCGAATAGTATAATTACAGGTTTTAATTATGTAACGCCGTGTGCCAAATTCGTACCTATATAATATAGTGTTCAATGTATAATTTTTGTACCGAGTAAAAATTACACTTTTAAATTTGCGCGTGGTTATTTTCAGCCGACATCATTGAGTGCATACTACTCTATGGCCGACGTAAAGACATTTCGTTGTCTTTTCCTAAACCGATGAATTTGAAAAATATTTAACCTAATAACCGAAATGCGGTTACCGTGATCAAATGGTCATCAATTATTCCTACTGAGAAAAGAATTGTATACCTTAGATAACCTTACAACGCTCCACACTGACATTTGTGCAGCCATTAAAAAAAACCAACATCTTATACTGATATCACTTGATATACAAAAGGCTTATGACATGGTGTGGAGAAACAGAGTGTTATTAATCTTAAAAAAATGGAAAATAAATGGACACATGTTAAAATTTATAGCAAACTTTTTATGTAATCGCTCCTTCCGAGTAAAAATACAAAACTCAACTTCCAGTTTACACCATATTCAAAATGGCCTCCCTCAAGGATCAGCACTTAGTGTCACACTGTTCCTTGTGGCAATAAATGATATTGGAAAAAACTTCTCCATGCCCGTAAAATACAAGCTCTTCGCAGATGACTGCAATATATACTGCAGTGGAACAAATATCGAAACCACCACAAGAATCCTCCAAGAGTCACTCAACTCTCTGTCACAATGGTCCTCCAAAACTGGCTTCAATTTCTCTCCCTCTAAAACACAATGCATCATATTTAATAAAAAAAAAAAAGAACCCAATACCACATATCACATTCAACAGTACGCTATTATTTTTCTCAAAAAAAATTCACATCCTTGGACTAACATTCGACCAAAAACTTTCGTGGAAACCCCACATAAAAAAACTAAAATCAACTTGTACGTCCAGAATGAACATAATTAGAGTACTATCCCACCTATCTTGGAGATCAGACCAGAATAGCCTCATCACAATATACAAATCACTAATACTCTCAATCATCAATTACGGCTCGATTATATATAATTCAGCAAAAAAGAACACATTAAATTCACTCAATTCGATACATAATCAAGGAATACGTCTTTCTACTGGTGCCTTCAGAACTAGTCCCATAGACAGTATACTGTGTAATGCTGGTGAACCCCCCCTGCAAATTATTCGCAACATAAATATTGCAAAATATATTATCCAAACTAAAAATATGCCAAACCACATATCCATTTCTAACTTCCACGACAACTTCCAAACAATTACATCGAATACTCCAACCACCATCTTTGAAAATTTCAAAAACATAAAAGAAGAAACTAACACAGACATATCACTAATCAATAAAATCCCAT
>JACXSJ010004018.1:0-16841 GCA_014851325.1 Pentalonia nigronervosa
AAACTTAGAAGTGTAAACACTCGGATAATTTCTATAACTATATTAATATATATGGAATAATAATATTACACATGTTAATTTGTACTAGTATTATTTATCTATTATTTAAAATTTTAACCAATATAAAAAAGATTTGTTTTTTTTTTTTGGTGTAGGGGGGGTGGAAACCCCTTACACCCCCTCCGTAACTACGCCGCTGGTTGTCCGCACCGAAGATTTGTTTTCGCAAAATCTGGTTTCTTACAAATTTCAAACTCCTATTTTACCCTTTTAGGGATTTAATTTTCAAAAATTGTTTCTTAGAGGATGCCTACTTGGCTACTTCAAAATAGCTATATGTTATCAAATATCTGCTCGATCCGTCAAGTGGTTTGAGATCTATGTTGATAGATCCAGTCAGTCTGTAACGTGAATGTGCGACGTACTTGCATGCTCTCTGTATGTCGTCGGTAGCTCATTAACAGTCTCGACAGCTCTTGACTTCCATTTTAAAGTGTTTGCAACCTGATTTCTTTAATTTACATTGTCCTTTGATTGATCTATTGCCGTTATAATTAACCAACGGTTGTTGACTATTTGTGAATTCTGTATACGTCGGCTACTATTTCCTCGGAAATAATGCCACAAAGACATGACTTTGTTATTTAATTAGTACAAAACAAATTAATTTAATTTAATTTTGTATGCCATAATTTGTTGAACTAACTTAAATTTTGTTTAACAATCCGTAAATTTTACACATACATTACTTATACAGTTATACATATATAATCACCATTGTAACATTGCCGGTATTGGAATTATTTTCTAAATGGCCATCAGCTATTAATAATACATTTTTAGAACACGATTGCATCATCATCTAACTGGTCCAAATGTGAATCTAAATCAATTGTGTGTCCAACCTTTTGGGAAGACGGGCCACATTAAGTAACAAGAAGTTGTCGTGGGCCACATACATTTTTATAATAATAAATTTTATTTATAATTATTTAAACTATTGTATATTTTGATTAATTTTAAAATAGCTTAATAATCTTAGAACATATTTTAAAAATCACAATAATACAACTATAATATTACTTATATAATATAATAATTATTATTTTTTAACTTTAAAGATATTTCATAGTTTTTTTAAAAATTTAAATACACAGATTATTTAAGATGGATTTTATGGTTATATATATATATTTGTAAAATATTAATCATATTTTATTTTAAATATACAAATAAGTTCTCTGAAGCAGAGTGGAGACGAGAGCTGATTTATTTGACATACAAATTTAACGGCATCTGGAGTCTGCATAGGCGCAAATAGCCTTCATTTTTCAGGGGGACTCAATCCCCCACATTACCCTATAACATGCTTAGTACCACAGAATTTAACAATTAGTACTAATTACAAATATTTGAACTTGAGGACCAAAGGCAGCAAATTGTATTCTGCTGCATTTTACCGCCACTGCTGCAGTGTTATTTCCAATAATTTGCAATACCAAAAAATAAATTTTCACCACATTTTTACTATTTTTATATTAGAAAACTATAAATACCTATAAATAATAATAATTGAGTATGAGCTTAGGTAAATGTTTAATAAGGACACTTATGTGAATTGCTGCAAGTATATTAAATCCAGTCGTGAAAAAAGTTACTTCATCAATACATATTATATTTTTCTTAATAAAATTGTTTGTACTAACTCCAAATAACATAATTGTATTTAATGTCTGAACCACTTATTTTTTAGTTTATTATACTGAAATGTTGATCGAAAACGTTGTATACATGATAATATATTGCTAACTATGCTTAGCTTCAGTTACATATAATACATACAAAAATATATTAATTTAAATTTAAGAACAAATATTAAGAATATTATTAAAACAATACATTCCTTCGCTAATTTACATGTAGAATTTAAAAAAATGTTCTTTGTAAAGTTGTCTAGATAATATTAATGCATTACAGTTGTAAAACCAAACCTATTTATAACAATTACATTAATTAAAGTACATATTTAGGTATTTTATAAGAATAAATAGACCTCATCACTTCCTGGTATAAATGATAGTTTAAAACCATCACTGATACATTAAAAACAGTTTATTATGCTAACCTACTTATTAATTTGATATACTTACGTTGTAGGAATATATTTAATAAAAGATTATAAATTATATTATTTTGAACATTTTATTGTTCATCAATATAATTGCAACTTACATTTAATAATAACATGATTTGTAAACATAAATATTTTGAAGTTTGTTAAATCAAAATGTTTAAACATTTATCATATTTAGATTGAGATATTGTTTTGTGTTTTGTCTAAATATTTTTTTTTTATTGATGGACATATTTTGATTTGAGTTATTATTCAATATTATTATTGGATGATTTTCTAAATATAGAATGGGCTTCTTGATTTTTTGAATTTTGTTTAATTATTTCCAACAATTTAATCTTATCAGTTTTTGAGACTTTTTCCCAGGAAAAATTATCAATATTCCAACTCTTATGACATTTTCTACATATTTTAAAAAATTTAACGTCATCGACGACTTCTTTAGTTACAAATTTTTGTTGCCCGTCAGAATCATTAAAAATGCAATTTATCCCATTTTCTATTTTTATGACACTATCTTTTTCTGAATCATTAGTGGTCAAAGTTAAACAATTGTTTTCCTGATTATCATCAATAGGTATATTTGTTGTTTTAATTTTGTTGTCATTTAGATTTGTCAATTTGAAGTCCTTTGAAGGTTTTATACACACCCCATCAAGATGATGCTGACTGTTATCCATCATAATAGAGCAGTTCTTTTTAACACCATGCATTATGTTATTGTTTTGCATTAACATATTATCAATGTTCGAGCACGCTTGAGGTGGTGAAGCCTTCATCAGGTAAGATGGATATCTGGAGTTGTGAGAGGTTGATTGTTTAAAGCTTTCAAAGCTATTAAGTTTACTACTGTCAAATGCAGTATTATTATCAGTGGCTTTGTTCATCATTTTGATTTTGTTGATGGTTGGCTTTATTGAGATAGTGTCGTTAAGTTCCACAGTGGATTTTACAGACAAATTATCAAAATAATGGACAGAGTTGCTTTTTTTTCTCACATAATACTTGTTGCATATTTTGGGCAACAATAACATATTGTTTGAATCAAAGTTTGAGCACACTTGTGGTGGTGAAACCTTCATTAGGTATGATGGATATCTGAAATTATGAAGAGTTGTTTGCTTAATACTTCCAAAACTATGATGACTACAACTTTCAAATCCATTATAATCATCAGTGACTTTGTTCATCATTTTGAATTCATTGCCAGTTAGTTTCATTGAGGTAGTGTCGTTGAGTTCCACATTGGATTTTACAGATAAGTTATCAATATAATGGACAGAATTGATGTTTTTTTTCACATTATACTTGTTACATATTTTGGGCAATAATAACATATTGTTTGAGTCAAAGTTCGAGCACACTTGAGGTGGTGAGACCTTCATCAGGTAAGATGGATATCTGTATCTGCAAACATTTGACTGTTGAGGCTGACTGCTACTGTAAAAACCAGACATTTAAAATTGAACGATACACAATATTAGAAAATTATAAAATAATTGTTTATGTTTAATGTTGCTATAGAAGATGTACATATAATATAGGTTTATGCTATATTGTGTTCACATAATGGGTGTTGACAACAAGTGATGTTTTTCAGAATTATAGTAATAAAATATTATAAATATTGCTTTATCAAACTAAATGACCCTTAACCATACTAGTATACTACAAAAGTATTACAAAATAACGATTGAACAGACTAGAAAACTGTAAGTAGACTGCCTAACTTAAAAGAAGTGACTGGCTGAATTTAAAAATTTTAAATTAAATAAATTATCGATGACTTAATAACACAACATATTTATTATATACGATCATGTGTATATTATATCTGTGTGTCGATATATCAGTGTCCAGTGTACCTTATATTCTGCATGAAAGTATAACTTGAGTGTAAGGTGTACCATTAACCATGAACTACTCTACCAGTAGTATCTTCGTGATCACATACTACTACATTAGAATTTTTTTATTTTTTTTCTTATTATAAAAAAATTTTATAATCAATAATTTAATATTTATAATTACCAAAAATGATGATTAATTGTGATATATGACTAAAGTGGAAAAACGAAGAATCCATACATGGATGAAACTTCATGACGTGTGGATAAATTTATTCATCCGGCAAAACGCTAAACTATTTACTTTTCAGTTTATTTTATTTACTCGAATTAAATAAATTAAATATTTGCACATTGCACCAAAAACACCAGTCATAAGTCGCTATTAAATTTTCAATGTAATCATACTATCAATATCAGCATAATGTAAAACACCACTATTAACGTTGGATAATAAAGGGATCATGGAACACCACCGTCACAGTATTCCGGTAATGATACTAGACACAGTATTTTTCACTTTTCTAGTTAGTACAGCAGACATTGCTTGGTGCTTGGGCACCTTATACATTTTCACCGGCAACTTAAAAGTTTACAACTAAAAAAAAGTTAAACTAAAATCCAAAAGCCTATTTTTCAATTGCAAAGCTATTCAGTAACCTAATAGTTGATACCAAATCGTTTATTTCTTATCATATTTCAATATTTCATTGCTAAAGCCAGGATTCTTACGTAATATAAAATACCTAGTTATTCTGATACAATAATATGCTAAAATATGCAATAAAAATATAACAAAATACCTATATGATGAATTTACCAATAATTCCAAAACTATCATTAAGTGAAGGAGAAGTATCTTATAACTATTAAATAAATTTAACTAAGTTACTTTATTATATGAAAAGTTAATCTCAAGATTTCAGATTTAATTTCATAAATTTATGTCGCTTTGAAAAATTATCTAAGGTTGTATAATAAAATATTATATGAATATTTTAATGTTCTAAATTTATATCTAAAATCAACTGTAATGTTTTCTTAAAAAAATAACATCACCTTCATAATATGGTGTTAACATCAGATATGCAAAAAACCATTTTTTAGTACATTGGTCTTAAGTAACAAGTACACGAAACAATATGAATTTGTTAGAACAAAATCAAGTTTTAAAGTCCAGAGAAAATTAGTTAAAGTCACTAATTCAAATCCTATACTTTTATATTTTATAGCTACTTAAACAATGATGGTGTGAAATATGAAACAATATTTATATGCAGGAGTATTGCTGTTGGGTGGTATTTTAAAGCTGACACATCAAAAGACTGTACAGTTCATAATGTAATTTAATTGGTTCAATACAGTTATTGTTTAAATATTTGATCTCATCTACTTATATATGATATATATTTTAATTTATACCAGTATTATTAACTTAAATAAGATCTGGAAACAACTTCAGAAAAATACCTTAAATATGTGTTTAATATTTGTTTTAAAATAAATATAATTAAATTAAATTAAGTTTTTTGGAAATTTTACTGCTGTTTAAATTTTATAATCATAATATTATGTAAAAATGTATTAGTATTGTAATGTGGTACTGTAATGTGGTAATGTGTTAATTCTTGCCTCAACGGTTATTCTCATTCTTCATCACCACCTCTATGTTATCAAGTCACTTAATTAACTAATTAGTTAGTTAGTATTAATTGATTCATTAAATAGATACTTTAGTGTTTAGTTTATGATATTTTATATTTATATATTAGAATCTACAATCTATACTACACACATTGATTATGGCAATAAAAATAAACAGAAATATTACAGTCGGTTCATTAATTGATTTTATTTCAACAAACGAATCATTCATTATTAGTAAGAATAAAAAATTAAATTTTTATTATGGTACCTATTTGATATTCTAAATATTTAATTATGGGAAAACTTGTTAAGGTCCTTAACTGGTCGTTGGTTGGTTCCCATTCTTCTTCTATACTATAAGTTTACAAGTCTATCATTAGAGCAAAGATGGAGCATGGTTATTGTTTTTTTTGGTTCCGCTGCCTTATCTCATCACAAAAAATTAAATGGAGCAGCTTTCGCTTACTTTTTCCCAGAACTACATATACAGTCCTCCTCAAACTTGTCTGCTTTCGTCTCCTCGTTCACGGCTAAATGCTAGGCTATCCTAGAAGCTCTCACATGTATAAGTTCTCTCCCTTATGTTGATTTCCTTATTGTCTCTGATTCTCAAGAGAGTATTTTAGAGATCGTTAACAATCCCTTTCTCCCTAAGTGCTCCCCCATAATTCTAAAAATCCGTTCTACTACTCCTCAAATCCAGGTCATTCACTATCTTCTTTCTATGGACTCCAGGGCATATAGGCATATAGGCATAAATGGTAATGAGCACGCCGATTCGTTAACTGGCTACACTGCTCACCAGTTTTACTCGGGTCATCTGTGGTGTCCTTATACTGATTTAGTCACCCTACATTGCTCATCAATTTAGGAGTTATGGAAGCTGGAATGGGATTCCTTACCAGAGTCTTATGCTTTTGGTTATAGGTCATTATTTAAAAACATTCCTATTCAACCATGGTTTCAATCCCTTAAATTGAGCCGCGTTGCCATAACCAAATACACCAGATTACGCACTGGTCACAGCCTACTACTACACCACTCATTTAAATTAGGACTCAACAATAGTACGTATTGACCTCTACCCAACTGTGGTGGAAATTACTGTGACTTCCAGCACTTTCTCATAAATTGCCCATCCCTCTCTATCCAAAGATCTCGGTTAAGGACCCTCTTCTCCACTTTTGATATTAACTTTTCCCTCATGGATGCTTTATCAACTGACAATGTTAATATAATTATACATACACTTAGTTTTATACTGCAATCAGGCCTCCAAATCTAAGAGTATGAGCTTTACAACTTATATTATATTTAAGTATCATTGTCCATAATTGTCGAGATATTATAATATTATGTTATAATATCATTAAAAAAAATATATTTAATTCACACTAGTTAAGTATTAAAATTGTACAGTTACGTATTTAATAAAAGGATTTTTGTATACATTTTTATGTTCAAGATAAAGCATGGAAAAGGGAAAACCATTGCCGAGTCAGTGAGTCATACAACCATACATTGTTTTTAATTAATTTTTTTGTCCAACAATCACTGTCTTAAAAAAAAGCTAATTGTTTCATGATATTTTAACTTGCTAAGAAAAATATTTTTCACTTTTTTTTAATTTAACTTATAATAAAATTTAGATTTCATTTTATTACTTAAAATACAATTTATGGTAAAATATAAAATAAACGTTCATTAAATAATATTACGTGTACAGATGAGTTGATTGTAGATACCTATGACGAAAATCATTAATTATAGAATAGATTTTATAATATAATTCTGTTCTATAAACAATGCTAATAGGTATTTATATTATATACATTGTAGTTACGCGATATTGCCAGTAACATAATAATATTATTATCATTTATATATATAAACGAGTGTCCTGAGTGACTGATTCATAATCAACGGAGAGACAAACCTATATTAGAGTTATCGATTTTAAATTTCGATAGTAGATGAATATTATAATTTCATCGTGTACTATATAAGAAAAGATTTTCTAAAATTTGCATTTTAAAGAGGTGCTCGTACAAGGATTTTAAGATTAGCGATGGAAATCGAAAATTATTTTTGTTTATTAATGATTACGATTGGTTACAACTTACAAATAATAATAATAATAATAGTAGAAATAAATTATAGTCATTAGTATTTTATTTTGTATACAAAATATAACTACTATTAGTTAATCGGGCAGATGTGGTAAACATATATGCATCAAATCGTTGCGTTTACGGACTCGATATAATAAATTATACCTCAAATTAATATTATATAAGAGTTGAATATACATTGTTATTTTTTTACAGATTAAGTAAGATTGCAATTGATTAAAGTTAATACATATATATATATATGTATATAAATGAAACTGTTCTGAGTGACTGATTCATAATCAACGATGAACCGAACCTATTAGAGCTATCGATTTGATACTTTGGTGGTAGATTAATATTATAATTTCGCAGTGCACCAAGAAAGGAGTTTTCAAAATTTTCATTTTAAGGAGTGAAATCAACAAAAAACATTTTACGTATAAATTTTATACCTAATACATCGATGAGTAAGTCATGAGCTTTTAGTTATACATTATACGTATATCACATATTATTTGCATGTTCTGAGGCATCTAAACTATAATCAATTGTATCGTGTGTGTTGTGGAATAAAATAATATGCAATCGACAGGCTCATAATACGGTACGCATATTTTCGAATAATTTTCATATATTCTCGCTAGATAACAAGAATACGTACATTTTTATAATAAAACCGGGCAACGACGAGTAATTTAGGATTGCCATTGGTTACATATTATTATATTACTATTACGATAAGAAGATTTTTTCAAAAATATATTTATAAAATAAACAAATATTTAGCACGGGCGACGTCGGCGGGACAGTTGGTTGTTTTCAAACCATACAATATTATGTTTATACTATAGTATTTATAACCAATGATATTGCCTACTTATTAACATAAATTTATGTACCTATGTAATATGTATAATGTATATTATACATGTTACGATAAAAGTACGCGTGGTAAATTATTATTTTATATTACTACAAAAATTGAAAATATTATTTTATATTATTATAAGGTATAGAAATAAATATATTATTATTATAACGATTATTTTTTGTTTGAGCAGACAGGGGCGTAGCCAATAAGTAAGCCTGGTAGGCCCGGACCTAACCCAGATTTTCTTTAAAAACGTTTTGGCAAAAAAACTATTTCCATATGTACATTGCCATATTCGCAGATTAAATTTAGTTCTTGTTAATGTTAAGCCGGGTACACATTTGCAATAACATTTGTGCGTAACCACAACGTCGTTCCAAGAGTTGTCTCTGAATGTTGATCGCATCAAAAGATGTTACGTTACGGCGCTGTGTTACGTACGAATACTGCAAGTGTCTATCTGGATTTACATACAGTTTTTACGAAGTAAGTAAAATAATTGGCTTATTAGAAGCTATTTATACATTTCAACCACTATCTTTTCGCCATTATGCATTTTTTCCAAAAAATATATTACAAAATCCCACGGCACTGTGATATTAATGGGCCTAAAAATATAAAAAAAATGCTATTTTTTAAAACTCATTTTGGTTTTTTTTTTAATGTTTTAATACATTTAGTGAAAGTTCTAAAAGACGAGATTTTGCTGCAGAGACAAATGGATTGATTTTGCAGTTTGCCAAGTTTAAAGTTATTGTCATATTTATTTGTTAAATTAAATATTAAACATCATAACTGTCTATCAATTCATTTACAATCGTCTACATTAAACGTAGGACAGTGTACTATGCTAATTAAGGCAACAAAAACAAATTTCGGATTCACACGAGGATAACAATTTTTATGAACTATATGAGCAATTAATATTAATAATTTCATAAAATTCAAACGTATCCAACTACTTCATCAAATAATGATATTTCGTTAAATAAAATGTCTCAAAGCTCAAGTAGAATGACGGATTACATACAATACTTCTACCACTGGTAAAAGACGTATTTTTTTCAAATGAAAAAAGAAAACTGAATTTAAAATAATATTTTAGACGTTATACATATTTAAATGGACGGGCGATTTCGTGGAAATTGTGAGATTTATGCAGTTTTAGATGTATTTAAACCTTATGTTATAAATGGAAAATATATTATATTATAAGTTACGGGTTGGCTCAGCCAAAAAATCTAACGTCAATATATTTCAAGCGTTTCAATCAATTAATATTAGGCTAATAACCAAAGCTCCGTGGTATGTTAGTAATCTTTCCTTACATAATGACCTAAAAATATGCACCATTCCTACTCTCGCCCGTATAGGTATATTATTCGAATTTCCACGCGCAAACTCACAATCACCCAAACCCTCTAATTTCTAATCTTTCCTCTGCCACCATTCCCAACAATCCTCCTCGACGCCTTAAACGTAACTGGTCGCGTGATTTACTTTTATAATCAGCACAAAAAAAAAAAAAATAATTTATTAATCAAAATCAAAAATCAAAATATATTATTGAAGTAGTGTCATTGGATGCCCCCTTCTCTCACGCCCACATGCCTTGTAAATAATGTTAAAAAATTTACTTATTGTATCAAATGTATACAGATTGTAAATATATTGTTATTTTTTAAAAAATAAAAAAAAAAGTTACGGGTATACCCAATAATTATAATTGTATTTTTGTAAAACTCTCTTGTATTCAGATAAATATAAATCTCATATTTTAAAATTATCAACTTTTTTTTTTTGTTTACTTTGTTTTAAGTTATTAATTATTAATAAGAATAATCATTAATAACTTTGAAATTATGAGAAATTAATACAAAAACTGCGATAAGTCCCTACTTCTGTCTATGAGTAAAAAGTTTATAGTGGGCATGACTAAAAGAATATTCCTAGCTACGCCCCTGTGTACAAGGTTAGGTATTGTGACATACTGACATTTCGCTCTGGACAATACATTTCTTGGTCGTCATATACTTACATTTGTAAATTTGTAAAACATTTTTTTAACAGTCAATATTTTATTATAAAGCCATAAATATATTATATATATATATATATATATATATATCTGTGATATAGCAGGAATACTAAAATTATGTTTACATGAGTTACCAATAGACGGTGTTATACCAACGAACAAAATAATTGTCTTAATCCGTCGTACAATGTTATTATTTAATGATTTCGGAATGATTTTTTTATCGTTTTTTTTTCTGCCTTTATGCACGATAAGTATTCGAAAATCGAAATAATGCTTAGATTTTCTTCGTCACTAACTCTTTTGATGGTAAAGTGAATTTAGTTGGTACTTTTGAGAGGTCATTCTTAGCAATTCCCGATAGTTTTTAAAAGCGTCTGGAAAAAAAAAATTAAGAAAAAACGATAATGAAACATTGTTATTGTTGTACTCGCAGCAGTAGCACAGTGAACTATGTACATAATATCATAATATGATGTTCAAAACACGACTATAAAGATATATAATATTATTAAGTTCTTTGTAATCGCGTTACAAAATAATTGTAAACATATAATATGATGCCGTATAATAATAAAAATAATAATAATAATACATCGAGAAACACAAACAATTGGTATCTCGATTCCCTGTCGTATTTGAACAACAACGATTAACGTTCCATTATTAGAAGCGACAGACCACCGAGCGACAACCTTCCCCCGCACTTCCCGTTGAACAACGGCGGGGGTACCACCACCTTGAACCCCCTCAACCCCTCCGCCACCAAAACCGAAAAACCAACGTGTCGTCACAACGACCCACGACGGAGGTACCACCGCCACGGAACCCATCGACACTGGCGCTCCACAGCGGATGCATCAAAAAAGTAGTAGTCGACAATTACCCATGACGTTACCCAAAATATTGTAACACGTTTGGGTTATTTTTGTTTTTAAAGTATAGTGTTTTAATTGTGTACGAGTATAAGGCCCCTTCCCTGTTCAACGTGTGTACTGTTGTAAGCCACCATAACCTGTGACGGTATTTTTTTTTTTTTTATAGATCTTAAGCCCGGCAACTATGGCCATTTGCTGTTTTGTAGGTTTTATTGTGGGTTGAGGTACGGTTGGTTATAACACGTTTTTGTATGTGTGGCAAGGATTTGTTGCTATAAACCCGGGTGGTCACCCATCCGGGAGCTAGCAACACCTGCCGGTACGTACACTCGGAGCGTACGACCGCGCCACACCAAGCCACTGTGACGGCATTGTATTCATGGGGAAGTCCATAATGTAATATTTTTCTGTTCGGAGGGCACGCCCGTAAACGCAAATACAACGGACGATTGGAAAAAATGTCGGACTCTCGTCGACGCGGATTGTCCAAGACTTATAAAATATTTTGTTGTAAAAGTCCAAACCACACGAATTAGAGACGTGTCGTCCGCGAACAAACCGCGAAATAATAAAAGAGTCGTTGTTGATTCGTTTAATTTCGTTCTCGTTCGGGTTGCACACTGTCACCAACTCGAAATTCTCAATGATAAGTGATCCGGACTTTAATATTATGTATATTGTTCACACAGTAATCACTCTATGATGTTTTCGAACCGCGATCTTGGCACAGATTAAATAAAACGTTATATAATTATTTAATCTGAGATTTTAGTTTATCCGATAATCATGCCCGTGATCATAACAAACGACAATTTATTATATATATATTGTTGGGAACGTACGTATTACATACGTTATTTTTATATAAGTATTATTATTATATATCGGCTTTACGAATATTCGCGAGCCGTCGCGAATATTCTAGAACCTATTTTCCTAATAAATATGGGTGGACAATAGACGACCGAGGACAGTAGTCGGCCGTCCTGACACGCGCACGATTGTTTGTAATGTAGAAAAATAAAACCCGTTGTTATAAGTACTTTATCTTTTTTTTTTTTGTGTGTGTGTACGATCGCTGTACACACTCACCAATATCAACTAGTACCTTAATGGGGATTTGTGATAAAACGTTTTACACATTAGTTATTTACCTATGGCGAATTTTAATTTTATACCTTCGTCGTTATATTTATATTTAAAATCTTGACACAATATAAAACACACACACACACACAATAATTTTAATAAACAATAATCGGTAATCAAACGTCATTATATTATTCAATATCTATATGGGTGCCTATCTCGAAATTTACCATCACTATACAACAATATAAAAACAATTATAGATTTATTGATGTAACTTTTTTACATTGTTCTTTATCCATCAACATAATGTAATCCCACAAAAGCTAATACGAGAAAGCATAATACATTGAATTGAGTTCTTGTGAGTAGTTCAAACACATTTGAACCCCTTCATTCTCATAACTAGATAATCAACTAATTCAATAACCATTTCAAAATTCGATTATCACTAAAATCGCGAAACGTTTAAAATCCCAAAATAAAATCAATAAAATATTCCAATTCGTTCAATCGTATGAGACGAACGAGACGGTATATTATGACCAAGCCCGGATTAAGACCACTTAGGGCCCTGGGGATAAAATTCCATTATGGGTCCTGATCGTTACTTTAATATTATAAATATGAGTACATTTTTTTTTAATAATGACGCATCTTAAAATAAATATATAATATAATATAATATATTATTATATTTATTATTATAATATACTACTCTAGACTCTAGTACAATATATAATTTAAGTTATGTTAATAATAAATAATTAAGACAAGAAATTTAACATTTTTTTTTTTTTTTAATATTGTACATTGAATATTTTATACAAAACACTTTTTTCTTGCTTTTTGTGAAGCAAGTCCTACCAATGATTCTTCAAAACTTATTTCTTCTAGAACATCACATTCAGTTGACAAAATGATTAAAGATGATAGATTATCTTGCAACAATGAAGACCTATTCTTATTTTTAATTTTAGCTAGTTTTGAAAAAACCCTTTCAGCACTACAGTTGGCAATAGGAATAGTTAGATATATTCTAATTGCAATATGAATATTTGGAAAAATATTAATAATATCACAATTATTCATCCATTCAAATATTTTATGTATATCACTTCCATCAAATTCTGGCTTACATTGTTCCCAAAATTGCTTAAAATGCAATAATTCATTTTTTATTAAATCATCAACATCATTATTGTATAGCTTAATAAATTCTTCAACACTTTCCGTGACTTCATCAGTAAATTCAGCATTAAGTTTAGTTAAAAATAAAAAATGTTTAACTACTCCATCATATACCTTTATTCTTTTTTCTAGTTCTGAGCAAAATGTATCTATTATCATATAGTGGGTTTCAACTCGAAATTTATTATTGCCACAAAGTAAATATGAAGCTTCATTGGTACCATCTGGAAATTTTTTTCTGATTTTTCTCTTTCCTTCATTCTTATATGTAATACTTATTTTAGTACAAAACTCTCCAAGCATATGTTCATAAGTTGTGCTCGACTCTCTTAAACTTGAAACATAATCTTTTAAACTTTTTAATAATTTTACAGCTTGCAAGATATCATTACTTTTGTTTTGTAAATTAATAGATATTTTATTACATCGCTCTAAAATGTCATTCCATAACAGACATAAATAACCAGTTTCTCTTCTTAACATTATGTTATAAAATAATTTTGAATTATGTTTTGTATCACCATTTTCACTTTTACTTTTAGATATTTCATAAGTGCAAAACATGCCTCATAATGACATGTCCATCTGGTGTCACTTAATGACTTTAAAACTAATAACCGCTCTGTCTTTTTTTCTCAATGAATTAGTCAAAATGGTCCACCGATGAGTTAAGTTACTAAAAAAATTGTATGTTTGCAAAAAGTTAAAAAAACTAACAGCTTTTTTACAACAGTCTACACTATCTACACCTACTAAATTTAATGAGTGAGCTATGCATGGTATATAAACAGCCAAATGATTTTGATTTTTAACATGTGCTTGAAGACCTTCATATACACCACTCATATTCGAAGTGTTGTCATATGACTGACCTCTACAATTTTTTATATCAAGTCCAGCATTATTCAAGAAAGTACATAACACATTATAAATAGATTCACCTTTATGACTTGTAACAGGAACTAAATCAAATAAACGTTCAAGAACTTTTGATAAAGTACAATATCTAAGTACTATGGCCATTTGATCAATTTTTGCAAGATCTGGGGTTGAATCCATTATTATAGAAAAGTATTTGCTTTGTTTAACTTCTTCTATTATAAATTTGACTAAATCATTTTTCATAAGATTTACAATTTCATCACAAATAGTTTTTGACAAATTTGATGGATGACCTCTGCCTTTATTACCGTATAATTCAATATGTGTTTTTAAAAATGAATCAAAGTTAGAAATAAGTTCTAATAATCCTAAATAATTTCCATTATTATTAACTCCAAATATTTCATGATCTCCCCTCATAGGTAACCCCCTTACAGCAAGAAATTTAATAACACATGAAATGCGTTTAAATATTTGAATCCAGTAATCTTTTTCTATTGAAATTTGTCTACATAATTCTTGGTTAACAGATGCATTTATATTTGATCGAAGTAACCACTTTGTTGTTGCATTTTTATGTTCAAGACTATTTTCGTATAGATTAATTTTTTCAGATTTTTTCCAATTTGAAAATCCAATACTAACAAATGGACTTTTCTTTTGGAGATCGCTTCCAAATAACTTGCACATAAAATAATAAACCATACCTTTACTAGGAGAATACATTAGCCATTTTCGTTTGCATTTTTCACCGTTTAATAATTTTCGTTGGAAAAAACTCTGAGACAAATGTCTATTGTGATCATTTTCTAAAAAGTTTAATTTTACATGAGCTATATTGAACTGTATAACTGTGTTGGTGTGATATACAATTTATTAATAAATATAATATATACTATACGTCTTATACATATTAAGTAAATATTAATAATATTGTAATATTCAAGGATTTTTTTAATAATATGTGAATGTTTCTTATTTCTTTAAAATTTTGAATTTAATTTTTATGCATTTAATATATTTTAATTGCATTTATAGAAATTTATATATTTAAGAGCAATTGCTAAAATTCCAAGTGCGTTTCTAAATATTATTTAAGTACTATAGTTTTATATTTTTAAGTTTTTAAATTATATTAAATTCATAACCCTACTAATAAATATATTTTTAATATTAATATGAATTTACCTTTCTTTCGTACCGACTTTTCAAATGAATTGTCATCATTTTGGAAATAACCTGGTCCTTTTTCAACGCAAAATGAAATAAAACTATCATCAATAATTCTTGACGAATAAAATGAATCCTTGTACATTGATTGGTCTATATTATTAACTGAATCATTCTGTGATGTAGTTGTATTCGATTGTGTAAGTGTAACTGTAGCATTTTCTTCACTTATATTTTCCAAACTTAAAATATCATTCGATGACTTCGCTTCTTAAAAATAAATAAATTGTATTATACAAAATAATATTAATATATTATGTACGTAAAGGTATTAATATGGTTATAAATTAGGCATGTATAACCAAAATATACCTATGTATATTATTTTAATGTAAAACATATGCATATATTATGTACTTACGTTCTAATAAATCATTATTAAATTTATCATTCAAATTAAAAGATTTAGTATCTGTATTAAAAAATCCAGTTATTTTTGTCAGCTTCGAAACATAAGTATCATTAAGCGCCTTCTTTTTACGTTTTTGTGCGCCACTTAAACACTTTTTTTTTTCAGACATCATAAAAAATTCTAAATAATTTAACACTTATACTTGTTATTAAAAGTTATAATGCCAACTGAAATTGACAATAATTACAAGTTATAACGTTGTAATGTCGCATGAAACAATAACAATTGGTTTAATATTATGATAATATAAATTATAAATAGCAAAAATACCGGTCGGCGGTCATGTGTAGACGTAGTGATGTATCAAAATAACGTCGTGGTCGTACGTGGAATGAGAAAATAATAAAAACAAACCGACACGTTATTAAAATAAATTAATATAACTACCCAATGTAAATAATATAAAAGTATACATAATAATTATTAATAACAATATAATTTAGTAAGATTATGGAATAACACAAATTTATAAATAATAATTATTATTTACACAGAACCATCACGGTGA
>JACXSJ010004019.1:0-16818 GCA_014851325.1 Pentalonia nigronervosa
AAGGTTTAAGAGTTTTTAACTATAAAATCATTTAAATCTACTACACATTTGAAACTGTTTAAATAACTTTTAAAATTGTGTTAAAAGTTGTCATTTATACAATATTATTATGAGCTCATCAGTATGCGTTTGTGGAAAAATTAAGGGTGATATGAATCACACAAATTGGTCGAGACATTTAGATTCCTGCAAAAAAAAAAGAAAACTAAATGGAACAGAATCTATTTTTAAATATTTTAAGACCAACCCTGCATTGATTGTATCAAATTCTAGACCTACATCGACAACAAGTAAATATTGTCTATAATATACCAGTAAATATTGATCCATTGATTCTACTTTCTTTTAAATATATTTATTATTTATTATAATAAAAATTTGTACACAGCCTTAATGTATGGTAAGTGTTGGTTTTTTAAAAACATTTTATTAAGTAGGTTTAAAATATTTTAATGATTTAATGTTATTAATATTTGACAGTAACAGATATTGAAACTAATGAACACCATTCAAAAATACCTTCTGAATATGAACTAAGTAAATATTTTTTTCAACATACCTATATATCTTTAATATTAAAATATATTGTTATAATTATTTTATTATTTTCAATTTAGCACTAAAAACTGATACATGTGCGAAAGAAATAGAAACTTCTACACAATTTGAAATTGGTATGCTCTTGTTTTTATGAAACATTTTCCCAAGAACCTACCAATAAAATATTTCAATATTATTATTATTTTACAGTAACAGAAATTGAAACGAATGAACTGTGTGAACAGCATACAGAAATATCTTCTGAAAATGAAATAAGTAAATATTTTTTTCAACATACCTATTGTATATCTATAATGTTTAAATTTATTGTTATAATTATTTTATTATTTTCAAATTATTAATTTATACAATTTACACATAGGTACCTAATTATCAGTTAATTAATATTATGTTTGTATATATGAATTACTTTTATCTAAAAATACCTATATACCTAATTTGTATTTAAAATACAAAATAGTATTTTAATTTTTAACAAGTATGATTTAGGTATATAGTTTTGTTTTATTATCATTTTGGTTACATACAATATACAAATATAAGAACTTAAATATTATTTTTTACTATGATTCATAAAAAAATATTATTAATTTAATATTTCATAAAATTGTTCAATCCTTAATGAAAATTTATAAACATTAAACAGTTTATTTATGTTACATGGCAAATTAATTCAATGTTTAATAAATCAATGTTGTAATTTGTAGGACCCATGTTATTTCTTAACTGTTTAAGTTACTACTGTTAGTGTTCTGTTTGGTCTTGGTATCTATTATTTTAAAAAAATGGACATTATTTTGTATTGGCTTAGTAAAAACAAGCATGTTCAATTTTTAAATAAAATCATAATGCTTTTTGCTATGTTAGTTAACTAATAGCTATTTCATTATTAGGCAACTTATATCTAATAGCTTGGTAATTGGTACTTCAGAGTTCAATAGTAGTTTATAAAAATTGTATTTAAAATAACATTTTATTTTTTAACAGCTATGGCACCTAGGGAGAATTTATTTCCAAATGATCCTGTCAATTGGCCTGAAATTGTATCTTACCAGCTTTTATCTCATTTTGTTGAATTAGGACCTTGCCAGCCTTCTCCACTTGACTTGAAGCTTAATGCATTTCCAAAAAGAAAAGATAGTAATGGTAATCTTCGATCTTTTCATGAAAACTATTATCATAAACGCTTGGAAGATGGTACATTTTGTAAACGAACTTGGTTATCCTACTCTCCTTCATTAGATAGATTCTTTTGCATGACATGTAAACTTTTTGGGCTAGTTAAAGCAAAAACCTCGTTTTTAGTTACCACAGGATCATGTGATTTTAGAAATATTTCAAAAACCATTAATCTCCATGAATCTTTACCTGAACATATACAGAGTGAAATAAGCCGAGGCTTATATACGTCTAATACACGAATTGATGTTACATTATTGGAGTCAGCTAACCGCCAGATAGCTGAAAATCGGAAGATTATGGAAGTTGTAATAGATGCTTTGCTTTATACTGCTAGACAAAATATTGCAATAAGAGGTCACAATGAATGTGTGGAGTCAAATAACAGAGGAAACTTTTTAGAGCTCCTTTGTTTATTAGGGAAATATCATGCACCTTTAAATGCACATTTGCAGAAAATTAATACTAAAAAGTGTAACCGGTTAACATTTGTATCTGCTGAAAGTCAGAATAAAATGTTAAGTATATTAGCAGAAATAGTACGTTCAAAGATTTTGCGGGATATAAAAAAATCTAATTTATTTTCTGTCATCATAGATACTACAACTGATATATCAAATAAAGAGCAATTTACATTTTTGATGAGATATGTTAATGAACAAGGGAATATTGAAGAAAGATTGGTTGCATTAGTGACTGCACCAGATTCGACAGGTTGTGGATTATTTGAAGTATTTTGCAATATCACTGAGAAATATGGAATTGACTGGAAAAAAAGATTATGCGCTCAGGCTTATGATGGTGCGGCTTCAATGCAGGGTAAATATTCAGGGTTGAAAACGTTCATACAGAATGAAAATCCCAATGCATTGTATGTTTGGTGTTCTGCACATTTGCTAAATTTGGTAATAGTTGACACATGCGATTGTTGCATAGTAACCAAAGTTTTTTTTGGAGATATTAGAGCATTGGTTGAATTTATGCGAGCAAGGAAGAGGACTGCTAGTTTTATTGAGTGGCAACAACAATTGTACCCAAATCAACGTAAAAGACACTTAAAACGTTTTTCAAACACTAGATGGACTTCTCACGACAGAGTGATTGTGGTAGTTTATGAAAAATATGCAGCCCTACTAAAAGCACTAAATTCTATCGCTTCTGCAAATGATTCTGACGGGGATACTTCTTCAACTGCCAAGAGTTTAATTTTGAGAATTTCTTCTTTTAACTTTGTATTTACCATGATTTTTATGAGACAAATTTTTTCAATAACTACTCCAGTATCAAATTATCTCCAGTCAAAATCAATTGATTTTATACAAGCTATAAGATTGGTTGATATTGCAAAAAAACGATTAGAAGACCTCAGACTTGACAATAATGCATTTGAAAAAATATTAAGTGAAGCCAAACAATTTGCATTTGATCACAAATTATTAGAACAAGATTTCAAAAAAATAAGGATCAGGAAAAAAAAAGTTATGCCTGGGGAGTTATCAGGTGATGACATTTCTCCATCAAATTTAGACATTTTTAGACGAGATGTATATTATAAAGTATTGGATATAATTATAAATTCACTTGATTCTAGATTTAAAGACTCTCGTAAGGTCATGATAGATTTAAGCCTCCTATCTCCAGAACGTTTAATATCATACAGAAAATGTGGCTGTAAAAGTTTACCTGATGATGCATTTCAAAGTGTATCTAAATGGATCAAAAGTATTGATTTAAATAAACTAAGAGTAGAATATTTAACTTTTAGTAGTAGCTTAAATGAACTAATTGATGGATTAGGACCAAAGCAACTACACAATATAACAAGCACTTTAAATACCAATAAAGATGAGAATGATTCTGAAAATACTTTTTCTGAAAAAAGTGAGAGTGAATATGAAGAAAGTAAGAATGAAAATGTGAACGTTGAAAAAATACTTCATATATTGTCAAGCCACGATCTAATAACTGCATTTCCAAATTTATATACTGCATATAAATCACTTGGAACTATTCCTGTGTCATCAGCATCAGCTGAACGTAGTTTTTCAAAGGTAATATACAATTTCAAGCAATTTTTCTACAAAATTACATTCTTGACAGTTCTAACTCTAACTTATATTTTACATTTTTTTTATTATTTCAAGGTGAAACTTATAAAAACACGTCTTAGATCTACAGTTGGTCAGAATAGACTTGAAAGTTTAGTACTTTTAAGTACTGAAAAAGATATAACTATCGATTACAATGAAGCCATTGATAAGTTTGCATTGTCATCTGATCTGTTGACAAAAGAATTAATGTTCAAATAATTAAAAAGCTCCCAAGTGAAATGTGTTATAGTTAGTTTAAACATTTTATATATAAACACCAAGTTTGATGATTATTTGTATGTTTATTTCTATATAAAGAAAAGTTGAGTCATGAGTAGTAAGTATAATATAAGAAATTAGAGTGTTTGTTTAATATTTATAAACAATTGTTTGATAATTTCATATAAATAACACACCTATGTATTTTTTTAGTTTACAATAAATGTTATGTTTTTAATAGGTATGGTTGAATTATTTTATTTTAACATTGCCTTACAAGTAAGAACAGAAATTAGACATATATAATTTTTTTTATTTTTGTGAATTATCAATAATTATAGAAATCACACATTATTAAACCTATATACAGCTATGAGTATTGTTACTACTGACAGCTACAAATTTTAACTTAGAGGAAGCTGGACAATTATAAAATACATTTGTATTTTAATAATTTAATTGGTTTCTCAGTTTATATTTATCTGACCATTTGTTTTGGGGTGGGGGGGGGGTGATACGACTTTATTTCGGTGCTACCCCATTCCTCTATTTGAGCCTATGAGTATCGTATACATCAGTTGGAGTAGGGTGGGGTGGGTCATAAATAATTTGTTCGCTTCCATGTGATTTAAAGTTCGCTACGCCACTGGTGACAAGTATTTGTGTAAATATTGTGAAAAAAGTTACAAGGAAAATGTTACAAGAATGGCTCTACATATAAAAAAAAAAATGCACAAAAGTACATAGGAACCGGAAAAATTTGTAGTTGCGGATTGGAACGTGGAATATAAGAACTTTATTTAAAACAGGCGCACTGAAATGTATTATTGAAGAAATCACAAGATACAAAATCCCCATAGTAGCCATACAGGAGGTTCGATGGCTTAATAGTGGTAGTATGCAAAGTGGCAACTCAATAATTTTCTACAGTGGTCTACAAACAGGTAGACACGAGAAAGGAGTTGGTTTTGTGATTGATAAAGCAGTGATGACTCAAGTTAAAACATTTGTGCCAGTGAATGAACGCATTTGCTACATACGAATCTCGCACCAGAAACTAGATTTAATAATATTGAACTGCTATGCGCCGACCGAAAATGCAGACGACGAGGAAAAAAATAGTTTCTATGATACATTAGACAGAACTTTTGACTCATTGCCTAAAAACAGTATAAAGTTAATTGTTGGGGATTTAAATGCTCAAGTTGGTAGAGAGACATCCTTTGGAGAAACGATCGGTAAAGAGAGCTGGCATGCTACCACAAATGACAATGGTCACAAATAGTCGATTTTTGCTCCTCAAAAGACCTCATAATTAGCAGCACTTATTTTCCAAGAAAAAACATTTATAAACATACATGGTCTGCTCCAGATGGGAAAACAAAAAGTCAAATTGACCATATCATCATAGATAAGAGGCACAAAACATCAATTCGTAACATTAGAAGTTTCAGAGGAGCTGATAGAGATACAGACCATTATTTAGTTGTTGCAACGTTTGCACTAAAGCTATCAGTAAAATGGAGGAGTAAGATACAAATAGGAAACAAACTTGACATAAAAAAAATTAAGAATCCAAAGGAGATAGATACATACCAAAGAGAATTATCTGAAAATCTCAGGAAATATAGTCTTGCAGAACATGAATCGGATAACGTAACACTATGGTCAAAGACTAAAGAATCTCTAATAAAAGCCGCTGAAAGATTACGAGGTAAGCACATTAAACAAAATAAAAAGCATTGGTTTAACTTGGAGTGTTAAGTTGCGATTAACAAGCGAAGTTTGGCTAGACAAAATATGATGCTAAATCCTACACCAGAAAACGTAAATGAATACTTAAAATTTAGAACCTTAGCAAACAAAGTGATTAGGCAACAGAAACGCGCAATGGAAAAATAAAGTTATAGAGGATATCGAATTATATAAGAAAGAACCAAGACTGTTTTTCAAGAAGTGCCGGTCGGTTAAGGAAGGATTCAAAGCACGTACTAATTTCATCACAGACAATAGTGGTAATTTAATATCAGACCCTAGTGAGATCGTAAACAAATTTCAAGAATATTTTGAAGAATTGCTAAATAACAAAAATAACCGCATTAGAAGTAACAACGATGAAAAGTACCAAAAACTAGTGTATCATACAGCAGAACCTGAACTTCTAGCACCAAATATCGAGGAAATTGAAATAATAATTAAATCACTAAAGAGCAATAAATCTCCAGGGGATGATAATATAAATTCTGAACTACTAAAAATTGCAGGAAGAGAACTATTAATTAACCTACACCAAATTATAACAAATATATGGAATAGCGAAAAAATAGTACAGGAATGGTCGTCATCAGTTATTTGCCCAATTTTCAAGAAAGGGGATCCAACAAAAGTCGATAACTATCGAGGTATTTCGCTATTAGACACTGCGTATAAGGTGCTCTCAATAGCTATCTTACGAAGGATAGAAGCATTCGCAACTGACATAGTAGGAAAATACCAATGCGGCTTCACAAAAGGAAGATCCACCAGTGACCACATCTTTACGCTCAGACATGCAATAGAGAAGTATTATGAGTTTGACAAAGATTGAGATTGAGATTGAATGCAGCAAATCGAGGATATTATGCAATGAGCAAAATGTTTAGTTCTAAGCTTCTCTCCAAAGAAACTAAAAGGAAGCTATATATTTCTTACTTACGGCCCATAGTAATGTATGGATGCGAAACGTGGTCTACAACTAAAGGGGACGAGACAAAGCTACTAACATTCGAAAGAAAGGTTCTTAGAAAAGTATATGGTCCCATATATAATACAGAAACAGGGCAATATGAAAGGAGAACTAATGCAGATATTGAAAGAAAATTTAATGGACCAAATATCCAAAAATATCTTGTCTCAAAAAGACTGGAATGGGCCGGACACATATGGCGAGATAAGGACAGTGTAATGAGACAAGTTTTGGTGTCTAAACTAAATAAAACGCGCCCCAGAGAAAGACCATGTCAGCGTTGACTAGATCGGGTAAAGAAAGATTTAATTCAAGTAGATGAAACGGCAAGAATTGAGGATGCAGACCGATAGAGACCGATGGAAGGGTTTGGTAGAAGCAGCGAAAGGCCTTAATGGCCTATAGAAGCTAAAAAAAAAAAAAAAAAAATAATAAATAATTTATAAAAACCTTTTGAACTATTCTTAAAATATTATCTTTTTTATATTTATTAGATACTTATGTTGAAAAACCTAATGAGGAAAATAGCTGCAGTAATTTGACCAATTCGACATGCACACTGACACCACCTGAAATTGAAACCAAAAACTCAAAAGTGTCTTGCCAACAAAATGTATTTAACTTTTTTGACACTATGAGCAATGAAGAAAAGGTAAAATAGTTAATTATTTGTATTTATATATGTAAAAAATCATATTATACATTTAAATGGAAATATAATTTGATAAGTACTCATTACACACTACTATTTATATTATTACAATAATACTATTTGTGACTTAAAACATAATATTATATAGAAAAAGGTACTTCAAATTTGTTATTTTTATGATAGGAATTATATTATCCTTAAAATCAAATAATTAAATTAATTTGTGGGAATACAATATATTTCTTATATAAATATGACAATATCTAATTTATAAATTTAATGTATGAAATAATGTTAGAAATTTGAAATTATTTTAGTTGCGTCTGGATGAGTTAATGGCAAGAGCTATATTTTCTTCTATTGTACCATTTTCAATTGTAGAAAACACTCATTGGATTAACTTATTTAAAGCTCTAAGGCCAAGTTACACACCTGCTTCACGTTATGTCTTATCCAAAAGGCTTTTAAATAATGATTATGAAAGAATTAGTTGTGAAGTCAACAATAAGATTAAAAACAGTAAAGTTTATGGAATTCAAATTGATGGTTGGAGTAATATAAGGTTAGTTAGCGTCAAAAAACTGCATCATAGTAAAACTGTAGCAAAATTTTTCAGAAATGAGTCCATAACGAATAACCATTTGTATTTAAAACAATAGATTGTAACACAGAGCGTCATACAAGGGAATATATTGCTACTGAACTGGGTAAAGTGATTGATGATTTGGATAGAAATAAATGTCTTGGAGTTGTTACAGATAATGCATCATCCATGAAAAAAGCAAGTATCCATTTACAAAAAGATGACCATTACAAAAATTTACCAATTGCATTTTATTCATGTATTTGCCACACTTTAAATCTTTTGATAGCTGATATAATTAAATTAAAATCATGTATGGAAATTGAAAAAAAAATCTAAAAATATAGTCAAAAATATAATTAGCAGTCATATTCTTAAAGTTAATGTATTTAACAATAAATTATGTATAATATAATATAATATATAATTGTATTATAGTAGCTATTTAAAATAATACACTGTACATAATGTAGTAATGTATTATTGTATGACTTTTTAATAGCCAACTTTACAAACATTCAAAAAACAAAAAAAAATGACTGTTCCTTAAAACTACCAGTTAAAACAAGATGGGGTTCACTTTGTATATGCTTAAAGATTCTTCATAAAAATAAAAATGTATTACAATAGCTAGCTGTCTCTGAAGATTTAAGTGTAAGTGATATTTAGATATACCTATATAAATGTTATAATATTTACATAATATATTCAATAAATGATAAAAACAAAAACTAACAAGAAATATTATTGATCAAATTATTTTGTAGGTCATTGAAAGACTTAACAAAAGTGTAAAACAAAGCATTTTGTTAGATGAATTCTGGGAGCTTGTTGAAAGTATTATTACTCTAGTTAGTCCAATCACTCTTTGGATAACAAAATTAGAGTCTGATATATCAAGGTTGTCTGATGTTCCGGCTGCTTTGAATGATATAAAAAATAATGTTATGTTTCAAATGTCTACTTCTCCTTTACTCTTAGAAGAACAAAATATTTTAAATGAAACATTTGATAAACGTTATGATATGGCTTTTCATCCGATTCATTATGCAGCAAACGTCTTAGACCCAAAATATCAAGGAAAAGATTTACTTCAAGGATGTGATGTAGAGGGAATTGTTTATATACAAAAAGTTGCTGATAAATTATTAACACCAAATGAATATAACAAGGTAAATATACAATTGTTCTAAATATTTCTGTATTATGTTTCTTCATCAAATAACTACCTATTTCATACTTGTCAGTGTTTTATTATTAAATAATAATATTACTTTGTTAAATAAATTATACAATTAATGGGTACTACCAATGAGATCATATTAAAATATTATTGATTTGTAACCTATTGTTTTGACTAAAAATTAACTGTTTGTAAATTTAATATTTTTGTATTGGTTTTTTGTGTATTTAATTTTCATTTTATTTCACACATAATAATTGAACTAGACGAGTATCGTTCACACGAAGGATTATTGGCCAAAGATATTCTATAGAACAATATTGATGATATTGAAGCACGTTTCTGATGGAATGACCTTTGTTCAAACACAAGTCTATCAAAAGTAACATCTGCTATTCTTTCCTTGCCTGCATCCTCAGCAGCTACAGAGCGTTCTTTTAGCTCTTATTCACTCATCCATACTAAAAAGAGAAATCGTCTCACAAATTTAACAGCCAAAAAATTACTATTTGTTTATGAACATATAAATAATCTAGACCTGGAAGTGTCAAAACCGGTAAAAAGTGTACAAACAAATCAAGAATCTTTAACATTAACAATGACGATGATGAGCCTTCCGGTAGTTATCAGGCTTGTAGTTTTAGTAGTGAGAACGAGGAAGAAGATTACAATACTGATGACATAGTAGTAGAGTCTGAAGAGATCAGTTTGGTGAAACAGATTCAAGTGATGATGATTTTTTAAACTCCATTAAACCTACTCTTGCTTAAGTAAATATATGTTCCGAACTTAAATTAAATTTTTAATTATTATTATGTATTAAGTACTGTATAAGTCTGCAGACAGTTTTGTTATTGATTTAAGTTTTCTTGTTTTTTAAAGATGTGTTACTTATTTTGTTATTTGTTCTGTTGTTTATTATATTATTAACTTTGTTTTATTTTGATAAAAGTAATTATATAAAAAAAACAAAAGTAATTAAACTATTGAAGTAATGTTTTTATGTTTAATACAAGTTTCATGATTTATTTTACATAATATAGTTTTTTGTTAATTCATAAAAATGGTGAAAAAAGGTACGAAATTTTGATACATAAGCTTTATTTGAAAATTGAAGAAAAATTTCTCTTAAAATTAGTTTTTTTCAAAATTTACCAATTTACCGAATTTTACGTAAATTTACCGAAATTTTTTTACCGGTAAATTACACATCTCTGCGTACGAGTAGCCGTGAAACGGGTCTATATAACTCGTGTAAACGTGTTTGAAATTGTTTTACGCGGGAAAGAATTTTTCGAAACCCTATCGAAAAACAGTCACCGGGAGCATGACGGTCACACTTCTAGTTCCGCTGGCCGCACTCTAACAGCGACATTGTTGTCGCGGTGACAAAGTAACGGCGACGTGATTTTACGCTCATCACTAGTAAACAGCAGCTTGATACCAAATCCCTCTTGTTACTATTTGTTAACTAAGTCGTTGATTAATTTATTTTAATAGTCAAAGTTTAATTAAGCATGCTGTTATACATACTATTCAAATTAAAAGTATTCATACAAATATCTAATAATTAACAACATTAGATAAATATGAAAGTTATCAGCCGATATTCATGTATGTTTCTCATGAATGTTCTAAACATCAGTATCATTATATTTACTCATATTTTTAAATTAAAAACCCCTAAAAATTAGTAACCTCAACTAATACAGTAATACATTGTAGATACAATGATGACCAGAAAATAAAAATACATAATTAATATGAAATTTCATTTATTGTTGTCAGTTGTTGTTGCTCTTGCAACCTCAGCTTTTAATTTGTTGACGTAAGCCATTGCTGCTTCTGCAGCCTTGGCAGCAGCTAATGCCGCCGCATCTTTTGGGTCTGCTGCTGCTGCTACTGGTCGAAATCGGCAGACATCAGCAGCATGCCCCCTCCTTTGGCAATATGTACATTTTAGAAAATCAAAGAAATTTAAATCAAAACATATCCATGATAAAATGTTGATTGGTTTTTTTGAATTTAAACAATTTAGGTAATATAAATAATTTCTATAAAGGGAAGACATAACTCATTCAACAGATTTTGAGTCATAAAAAGCATTTTAAAACAAGATGTTATAATATATTGCAATATAATATAGAGCAATGTAACTAGATACTAAAGTGACATTACAAACTCTTTTAATTGTGTCGAATACAAATAAAACCAATATTTTTTTTTTGTGAAAGTAAAAATAAATGAACATAACCAAACTATATACACCAAACGAAAGTTTTAAAAAAGTTATTTTCTATTATAATAGACAATGCACAGACATAGGCGTGCGCAGACTTTGTCCGCAGGGGGCCTCTTCAAAATTTCTGAACCAAATATTCATATACTAATGACTACTGGACACTAGTATAATCATTAAATATTATTATAAATTATTATTTATTATTACAAAATATAGTATAATAAAAAAATCACACACAATTCATACATAAGATCCTTATTTACATAGCTATTTACAACTCCATCCTTCTGTCCACGGGAGTAAGGTTTTTGAATGTATCAATTACATCATCAATTTTTATATTATAAGCAAGTTCTTGCTCAATGAATATAGTAAGCAGGCCGTCCAATTGATCCTGTGTCATGGTACTGCGTAGCTTGGTTTTCATAATACTAAGTTTAGAAAATGAACGCTCGCAAGCACAGCTCGTTACTGGTATAATCATAAATGTTTTCAATGCTTTAATAACATTACAAAATATAGTTTCCCTTCCACAGTTGGATTGTGTAAGCCAATTTATCCAATCACCACATTTATTCTTCTCGCCTTTCGGTATATTATCTGTATGTTTAAGAAGATTAATTTCTGTTTTCAACATATCAGAATTTAAATCAAATGCTGTGGACAAGACTGAAATGTCGTTGCTATTTATATTTAAAACTAATAAATTTCCAATGCTTTGAATCATATTCATTGTTTCTTGGTTAAATCTAATATTAATTCCACTAATCATATGGTCCAATGTTGATTAGTATACAGAAACCTTCATTTCTTCTTCTTTTGAAGACATATAATGCTGTGTACTACTCAAGCAGTCAATTTTGGTTGACACTTTTCTTTTTTTCAGTTGTAGAATTTCAATATCATAATTTTTACACATTTGAATGGTTTTATGATAAATATTTGTGAAATCGTCTTTAGTATTTCTCATAGAAACAAGTAATTTTTTTAATGACTCAACGATTTCTACAGCAGTTAATAAGTTTATGTTGGGTGACTGTAAAAAAGCACTTGTTTTTAATATTGAAGAAAGAATAGGATCTAACATCAACATGGCAAAGATAAATTCAAACGTTTTCATCTGATGGAGAATTCCCTTGCCTTTTGCTCGAACATCTGATTGTTTTGTATTATCAATAATTTCTTCAATTGCTGCTAATATTGACGAATAATTTTCTTTTACTGCACTAATAGCTTCTGAGCGGCAAGCCCACCTTGTGGTAGAAATTGATTTTAAAGTTTTTAACTTTGTGTTTGTTAAGTTAGCAATTTTTTCCAATACTGCATGC
Source organism: Pentalonia nigronervosa (assembly GCA_014851325.1). Taxonomy (NCBI): domain Eukaryota; kingdom Metazoa; phylum Arthropoda; class Insecta; order Hemiptera; family Aphididae; genus Pentalonia; species Pentalonia nigronervosa. The sequence goes on from JACXSJ010004019.1 coordinate 12,763, forward strand.
CGAGTACAGCTGCCTTCAATGAAATTATAAATTAATTGCATGTTACCGAAGAAATCAAAAGTGATTCTATTGTGTCTCCCAATAGAATCTACCAGAACAAGATTTAGACAATGACCGTAACAATGAACAAAAAATGAACGGTTATTTTTTTCTCTAAACTTTGCTTTCACTCCTCCAGTACTTCCAGACATCGTTGATGCTCCATCAAAACAAATTGACACCACATTTTCCCATTTAATGCCATATTCTTGAACGACATCACTCATTTTATCAAAAATACTTTGAGCATCGACCAATGTCATTCGTTTTAAACATAAAAACTTTTCAACAGGACAATTTTTGGTTTCATCAAAGTAGCGTAAAACAATAGATAATTGCTCATGATGACCTATGTCACTTGTCTCATCAGCTATTAAAGAAACTTTTTTATCAAATATTATGTCTTGTAACTGTTTCCTAATTACTAAATTAACTGATGATATCAAATCATTTTGAATGCGGTTACTTGTGTACATACAATTTTTTGGTCCGGATATGAAATGTTCATTCAACAATGGATCATATTTTCTCAAAAGACCAACAATATCAAGAAAAAGACCTTTGTGAACATCATCTGTTTTTTCTGTATGCCCACGCAATGGTTTACCACCGATATATATACAAAGTATAATATCTATAAGTCGTTTAACAATTTCACGATTTTTTAGTCGGTGAATCTCCTTTTGGCTAATAATATGTTCACGTTCTTTATCCAAAAGAACATCAATACTACTTGATTTGGAATCCACAAAACTTGATAAAGCTGAAGAACTATTTAAATGAACCTTAGTTCTTTGGTGGGCATTAAATTTTAGGGTACCTGATTTCTAATTCTGAAATCCTGTTTTAGAATATATTATTTCAGTCTGGCCAGTGTTAAGTCCTGTGGCACCACTAAACATTCGACAAGGAAAACAAAAAGCTAGGTCTGCTTTTGGACTATATTCTAGCCAAGGAAACAATTTATACCAAGAAAGCTGAAAACTGCGTAGCTTATTAACATTGCCAAATGTTGTCCTTGAGAACATTTTTAAAACTGGTTGATATGGTCCTTTTAAAACCCGTTGTTTAAATTCAATTTGATTCTTTGGGATACTTGTTTTAGGATCATCAGGATGTAAGTAATCATATTTGCCATAACCTATGTTCAAAAGTGAACAAAAAGTCGAAATGCAAAATATAATATTTTTGTTAAGTGATATATTTTACAATATCTAAATGTTAATAAGTAATAAACATAATAACATAGGTTAGTATATTCGAACATGTAAAACATTTTAACACTAGTATTACCTATATACCATTAATTTACTTGCAAACATACTAACCATTAAAATTCATTACTAAATGAACATAGAACAACACATATAAATTAGGTTAACACAAAATATAAATAAGTAATATAATAAGTAATTTGAAATGCACATACAACATTTTTTTTTAATAACATAGATTAATATATTTAAACATGTAATACAGACAAATATATAGATTAGGTTAATACAAAATATAAATTGGGAAATTGAAATGAAACATACAACATTTTTTCAATAACATAGATCAATATTATATTTAAACATGTAATACAGACAAATAAATAGATTAGGTTAATACAAAATATGAATAGGTAATTTGAAATAAAACATCAATGTGATACCTTCTTCAGATGTAGCTGGGTTAGCAATATCAGGATTGACTTTCTTTGAAGTAGAGGCACTGGGTTGTCTATTATCATCTTCTTTAGATATAGTTTTGTCTAAATGATAAATAACAAATTTTGATTTATTACAGTAATTAAATACTAAATCAATATCGTATCGAACCTTTCATCTAACTTGATCTCACTAGATCTTACTGTTACTTGTATAACATATTAATATAAATTATAATTTACTTACCCTTAGCAATATTAGTTCTAACTGTACTCTTTTGAAAGAAATCATGGATTGACACGGTTTTCTTATTGTCACTCATTATAAAAAATAATATAATATATTGTATAAGTTAAAATAGTTAAATGTAGGTAATAACTAATAAGAATACTATGTAGTAGTATAACGTTGTAGTTGATACTTGATATCAGAGTATAGAGTATTGTGTGATAATAATATTATCGATAATAAAATTATCAATGATAAATTGATAACTGATTAATTAGTAACCACAGATACCCGACTTCTTCTTATCAATGACGCTAGCAGCCATTTGCAATATGATAATATTACCACTATCTAGTATTGTATAGATTATATATTAAAGAAAATGCCAGAGGCCGCAGGGGTGGCCGTGGCCTACCCCCCCCCCCCCCCGTGCGCACGCCTATGTGCACAGATAGATACAACCTCTAATCTCCTTTTCTTGGTTACATTGAATACAGTAAAAGGTATAAATTATCTAAAACTTATAAACAAAGTTTATGGTTATTAGTTCATATCAATATAGTACTTATTGAATTTTGAATATCTATAGTCTATACCAGGGGTGGCCAAACCGCGGATGGCGAGCCGCATGCGGCTCGCGTCATAGACTTTTGCGGCTTGCATCTTATCGTAACCTTTTTACAAAAAATTTGAAAACATGAATTTATGTATTTGAAAAAGTATAATATTTTATTAAATTACAGTGTATAGAAAAAAATTTGTAAAAATAAAGTGTTCTTGATATAATTTTTCTTTATAGACTATTTTCTTATTTGTTGTGTGTTTATTTTGCATGTAAACTTTTTAAAATCAAGACTATATGTTGTTAACGCAGTCCTTAACAATTCAGTTAAATGATCATCCGTTAATGTTGATCGATGTTTAGATTTAATCATTTTCATGGTTGAGTATAGAGACTCGCAAGAATATGTTGTTCCAAAAATCGATATTAACTTTTGAGCGCAAAGAGTAATTTTTGGATATTTAATAACAGGCACATGTTTCCAATATTCCAACAAAGAATGACAACTGTATTTGAACTGCTTCAGTCCTTCATCTTCTAATAATTCCAAGAGTTCAATTTCTAAAGCTGCCGTATCCATTGAAATTGATTTTAATATTGGACATCCATTTTCAATAACATTAATGACAAAGGGATTTTCTAAAAATGCAATCGAAGGTTTAAGTAACTTCAAGTCTTTAAATCGATCTTCAAAGTGAGTTGATAAACACTCTAATTTTTGTACATAATCTTCACAATTCAATTTTATTGCTATTCCAACCAAATAATCCTCAATTTTTTTTAAGTACGGAAAATGGTTTAAATTATTTATTCTTAAGTCTCTTTGAAAAAGTTTAAGCTTATTTTGGAAACTAAAAATGTCTTGTACTAGATTATTTATGAATTTATTTTTACCTTGAAGAGACATATTTAATGTGGCTAAGTGATGCACAATGTCAGTACAAAATGACATATCTCGTAACCATTGTGGGTCTGAAAGTTGTGGAAAGTTTTTATCTTTTTCTTTTAAAAATGTTTTAATAGGTTCTAATAAATCGAAAAATTTTATTAAAACGTTATTTACCGATAACCATCTATACTAAACAATACCACGGAACATCATTTGGAATATCATCCTCTAAACTTTCAACAAAGTTTTTAAATTGGCGATGTATCTTTGAACCTGAACGTATGTAATTTACAATTTTAAGAACAATACTCATCACATGTTCATATTTAAAATATTTAGCCGTTAGGTGTTCTCTATGAATAATGCAGTGAATTGGAATAAAGTCTGGAAAATCAGTATCACTTTTTAAAATACCTATCAATCCATTTTTACAACCTGTCATACTGGGTGCACCATCAGTTGAGACGCTAACAATTTTTGCAATCGATACTTCTGCTTTACGGAGTACTACGTCAAGAGCATCCTTAATATCACAACCTCTAGTAGTTTCTTTAAGAGCTATAAGATCTAATAATTCTTCTTTCACTTCCATATTCATCGTCAGAGCCGGATTAAGGGGGGGGCTAAGAGGGCTATAGCCCAGGGCCCCTAAAAAAAGAAGGGCCCCCAAAAAAATTATAAATTTG
>JACXSJ010004020.1:0-16815 GCA_014851325.1 Pentalonia nigronervosa
GTTAACTGTTTTATGAATATATCCATGATGATTTAATGTTGAGTACGCTCTCCATTGGTCACTATAAATTGTCGTTCCAGTTTTTATTTCATTTTTAATAATTTGTAAAAGAGTTTCTCGGTTCCGTTTTTCTACTATAAAAAATCGCCGTTCTAATAATAAGTCTGGCCGTTTCCAACAAATTCCAAATACCCATGGGCCTACTATACGATTCCCATAATTTTTATTTGTACGTACTATTTCATTTTCGTCAGAATCTTCGTTGCTGGAATTACTTATTTCTCTTAATGGCTGATGGTCCCCACGCTGTAATCGACCACGGTTATACTTCCTTTTACCCTGAAAAAGGGATTCGTCAATTTGGACAGTACAACCAGGACCACCCATTTTCTCTCTTTTTGAAAAACAATATACTGGTATATCTCTGCATAAATTATACCAATCAATGATGGTGTTTTTGGTTCTTCCAGTCCAATTTACAGCTTGATTTATTGGAACTAAATTAACCCAGAACCAAACTATTTCCATTATTTCACATAATGATAGCTGACTATTACAACGGCCGTTAAGATCCGTATATGTAAAAAAGTCACTATCTTTACGAATCGATTGATAAGTTTGGCAACCCCGTTTTGTACATCGTAATGTTACAACTTTTTTCATAGTGCCATCAGAATTTCGTTTTTTACTACTTCTTAAATATTCTACAAGTTGGCCATTACATACAACACCGTGTTTCACCTTTATACATGTCATCGGATTATCAGCCAGTAATAACCCTCGGTCTTTTAAATATTGAACACATACCACTTCATCTCTAATAATGTTCCTATATAGGTGACCAATAGTAGATGTCATGTTGAGTTAAATAAAAAATCACAAAACGAGCGCACAACACATAGGAATGAAATCGGAACTGTACTGACTGGGGATAGTAAAGTTATAAAATAAAATAGAATAAAATGCCCATAATGACAATCATCGCGATAAAGAAACCTGTAGATCAACTCAATCTTATCGGTAGATCGAGTAACATTTGTAGGTCGCATATTGGACCATTACCACTTTTCGTTTCATATTGCTGATTGATATGCAATTGCTTGAAGGCTAATACATGCTGCCGAAGCTTCCTCGGTTAATTTGTTTCTAATCTGAAAGTGTATGATTTAGTACAGAAAAGACTCTCTCAAGTATAAGTTGAAAAGATCGTTAATAACGAAATCACTAATTTTTCGATGGAACAAAAGGTATCTGAAATATTATCAATTATTGTATTGTCAACACCGCAATCTGTTTCTTCGTTATGTATTCGATGACGTTCCAATTCTTCAATACGTTTTTGCATAGTCACAAATTTGACTGTACAAATTGGATTAGTATGCAAATCGATTAACTGCATTACGTCCAATTAAGATAATTATTATTAAAATATTGCACAGTTTTGTTGATATATAATACATATTACACGTTACTTGAAAATCTATAAATATATATAGAGACATGAAAGTTTTTCCGATGCCATTGAAAAATTCCTACGTGACAAGCTTGACATGCGTACCACTTATTTACCACCCTTGGTCTATAGTATAGGCGGCGGGCATATAGTAATAATACCATAAAGTTTTTAATTAGTTGAAAATTGGATAATTTTTGTCTCAAAAATGTGTAAATATGTAGAATATGCATGAAAAATGCACATAATAACCAATTATACATTTCTGTTGAAAATTATCAAAATATAAAAAAAAAAACTAATATTTTTACTTTAAAACTTGACTTACATTTAAGGACCGTAGTGGCGCAGTTGATCACGGACTCACAATTATCGGTTTGATTCATAGTAAAGTGCAAAAATGTGTGTGATTCTATGAAATCACAATTTTCCCGTACTGTCGTCCAACAACGTTCCAATCCACTGGGAGTGAAGACCGCACATGTCACCACATGGAGAAGGGGGTAGAATCATGCATATAGTGATATATACATAAATAAATAGATCACATGATCTCCTTACTACCCACTTGTGATAAGCATTGACAAAGACCTTGAGGTCGTTTCAATGAACGTTAAAAAAGTAAAAAAAAAAAATACTTTTGTACCTTGGTTTACTATAAAACAAAACATGCAAATCCTATAACTTCTTTACCTTAGTTATAATTTAAAAATTAATACCCTCAAAACAAAATTTTTTTTTAACAAATTTCTAATAACACCACTGTTCTTGATGGCTAATAACACTATATTAGTTATAGTTTTTCCCATTGAGATTTGTGCACTAGGTATCTGCCAGTCATTAACAGAACACTGTATCCCTGGTACCTAGGGTACATCTTTTTTCTTTTATAACTGATGTTGGGTACCTATTGTAAATTTTACATTTGCAAGTATACAATACTTTTGAATTAAGTATTAATTATGCCTAATTTTATACTTCAGTTGTCCATAGCATATTAGTACATTTTTAGTGAGCATTGCTCACATCCTACAAAATACATTTTTTTTCTTAAGTGTCTTTTTTTTTTTAATAAACAGTTTAAAAATAATGCTGTCAATTTAAAACACACAAAATTCAACAATTAATGTTTTTATTGTAATCTTGTAATCATAATATTTTTAACTTATACAGTAAAATTTTAATCAATACTTATGTATAAAAATATTTAACTCTTGTTTTTATTCTAATTGTAATGTATGATAAAGAAATTTTAAATATGAATTTAAAACTTGTTGTAATGAATGGACTCAGCATTTTGTATTCTCCTGTAATAATTGTTTCATTTTAGTACAAAATATGTAATCTATCTCAAGCTTGACACGTTGTTTAATAGTCATATTTTTAATATTTTTAAGCCTTTGAATTACATATTCCCCATAAAGTTGGTCTTCATCAAGTTCGTATAATTTTTTATTTTCAAAAATCTGTGTTTTATTTGTCAATGGTGGCAAAGTTGTTTCATCAAAGTTTGATATGATTTTATCTTGCGATTTGACAATTTTTTTGAATGTTGAGACATTTTCAACTTGATTTAAAACCTAAAAAAAATTTAATTTAAAAATCAGAACATAAAAATTATAGAGAATATTGAGAAGACGTTAATTATTATGTACTTATATGGAAGCATGTTAGTTTAAGGACACAAAAAAAAAAAAATCACATGAACCATTTATTATAAATATGTAGTTAAGTATTGTATTTTAATCCACTTGTTAATTGATTATTTATTTAATACAGGATATTGAAAAATATTGACAAAAATAAGCTTATATCCAATATCACAAATTTATCATAATTATTGTTACCTACTATTCAATAGCATATATATATGCTATATATATATAGGTATTCACTACTCATTAATACCTAACCTTATTTTTTATTATTAATACTAAATTGCAATTAAATTATATACATTAATTATTTGAACTACTATGTATTTATTGTAATAAAATCATTAACAATAGTTGTTTAATTTTTATTTTACACAATATGACATTACAACAATATACTTAAAAAATATAAAATATTTATTTATGAGCAGTAGCATGATTTAATTTTGGTATACTATAAATTCATCACACATTAACTTTGGAAATTTGAATGGAAAGATCCATAAGTGGAAATTTGGTGAAATTAATGGGCATGGGATTATAATAGGTACTAGAGGGTTTTTGTTTATGGTTGAGGTAAAATAATTGTTAATATTTCTAAAAAAAAAAAAACAAATATAGCAAAACAATTATCAACAAATATAATAAAATTAATTTAATATTATTATAGAAATAAATATAATTTATTACCAAATCATCAGTTGACACATTTACAAGATTAATGTTTTCCACAATTGTATTTGCTTGATATGGAATAGTTATCAATGTGTTAACCAAATTATTTGATGATGTTGTAATTTCACTATGAATCAGCTTAGATGTCTGAAGTAATAAAATTACATACATCACTAATATGAAAATAATAAAATATTATTAACAATGATTAAATAAAATTAATACATTGGGGGTATTAGTTTCATCCTGTTTGTGTTCATATTTATTCTCAGTTTTATCAAGTAACAATATAGTATTCTTTAAAATCATTGGATCTTCCCTATTTGTACTCAGTTCTTTTATTAAAGAGGCATCACTGTTTTTGGGATTATTATCTTGAGAATATTTAGATTCTATAACAAATATAAATAATAATTAACTTCAAACTAATTAATCATTTAAAAATTGTTGAGTTCATTTCCCTGGAGTATACTACACTATTATTCACATCTTGGTCTTTCCAATTGTAATGACTCAATATATATTAAAAATATAAATTATTTTATGTTATTCAAATTTTTTACAATTCAATACAATCATATTTACAAAATATAACAAAAAAATATTATCAAATGATAATTTTAAATAGTGCAATAAATCACTTATTGGTCGATATGACCATAATATTATGCCTATCAAATATTCATTTTATTTTATCCTGTGAATAATTTTAGAAATAAATACTAACATAAATTTTTTTCTTTTTAATTTTATTTTTTGGTTAACTAGAAAGATACATAACTTGATTCCTGGTTGTGAACGTCAAAAACAACAATTTAAAAAACACAAATGTATGAAAAAAATTAGTGTTATTTTAAACAATGCTTATTATTCAAAAATTTAGAAAATTAATATAAATCAAGAAACTTCTTGACAAATATGACTATTATAATTTTTTTTTTATTATTATTACCTTTGAAGCAATCAATATTGTTTAACTCAACTTTTTCTTTTCGTTCCAGGTTTATACAATTTTTATCTGATGAACAACTTTCATTCGATTTTACTAATGAAGTTTTATCCTTTAATACTTCTACCGGTTTAATTGATTGTAAATAGTTCAAAAGAGTATTGTGTTCCATTGTACGGTTATGTTCTTGGTTATTTCCAATAATAACAAACATAAAGCATGTAGAACAGTAAGTTAAAGGTCTATTACTATCTAGGGGGTGTTCTGTTTGATTGTGTTTGTCCCAGACATATTTTTCTACAGCTATGAAATCACATACATCACAATAATATGACAAAGTTTTCATGATAAGCTCTTCATATTGACTCAACTTTTTCAATAAAGTAATTTTATGTTTGAAATAGTTTGTGTATTGTTGCCGGTGTTTATTGTAAGTTGGTGTTAACTTCATATATTCATTAAACATATTACTGTCCTTTTGTACATAATCATTCACTTTTTCAGGGAAATTATTGTTTACAACAGATTTCTGAAAATTATATTGAATTATTTTAATATTCAAGTTAATTAAATTAATTTCCATACGTAGAATCAAAAAATGAAAACTATTACTAATTTTATATAACCACAGACATTTAAACTATAGACAACATCAAAACACCTCAATTTTTTTATGATATCAACATAAAATTACTATATTAACAATTTAAATTAGTCTAACTCAGTGGTTAAGACGCTACTGGTTTTATATAAAACGCTAACGTTATAGCTACCCCTAAAAAAAAAAATAGTTTGCTATTACTACTTTTTAGCTATATTTTTTCTTTATTTTTTGCTAAATTGGTAGTTTATAGTTTTCACTGATTTTGCATTTGATTAGTGAACAGGATTTGAGATTTGACTAAACGAGTTAAACCTGAATTCACTATTACACTCATCAATGTCATAAAAAAATATAATATTTTAATTATCACCAAATAGGTTGTAGTTAGTGACAAAATAATGATAATTTTTGCAATACTAATCATAAATTTCTAGTGCCTTATAGCATTTTAATACATTAGATATATTGTCTATAATGACGCTTCAATAATTGTTACAAATAAAATAGCACGTTACTGTAGCATCGCTGACTACTGGTCTAAATACACTCAAATTATGTTATACACTTAAAAAATGAAATGTAATAAAATGATCCAATTAAAATTTTAATATGATGCTTATAAAATAAAGATGAATGTTGATTTTTTAAATATAAAAATATGCTAATTTTAATTTATATAAAAAATGTCAGTATATATAATTTATAAAATTATATAAATACCTGAACTGTCTGTATATTATCCAAAAGTATTCTTCCATCAACATCAAGATTTGTTAAACCTAAAATCAAACAATATAGATCTATATTTTTTAACTTTCAACAATAATTTTTAAATTATGAATTGTTAAACATCTAGCTAAGAATATTTAGTGCTTGAATTGGAGAGACGGAGTACCACTTCTTATATAAAATATATAAGCGTATCCTATCTAACTATATCCTAATCAATAAAAATTTTAATATTTGGGTACACAAATTATTTTTATACTTTTGCATCCCACCTTTTATTTTCTTTTTTTAAATTTAAAATCTGTAATCAATGGAAAACAAAATAAAATTGGCATAAAACACATATAGATAAAAACCATTTTTAGTAAATATCTTGTTAACATGTAACTTAAATGACATTTCTTTAAGAAATTACTATATCTATTCAATCATAATTTGGGACTAATAGGATTAAGTATTAACAAATATTTATAATTGTATACCTATTAATAGTTCAAAAATAAATTTGAAATTGTTAGATCTAAATAAACTATAATTGTTTATCTACACCTCAATAGCTTCTTAAACATTACCTGAATAAGACTAATAAACAGTTTAAATTAAATTAAAATATTTTCGATTATTTGAATCATTCTTAATTATTATCCTATTTAATTTCAATAAAAATACATAATTATTATAATTAATGATGGATGATGCAAATACTCATTATTTCTAAATATTTTGCTTCTGAACAAGAAATTTAAAATGTATGTTGTTTCAAAAAAGTAAAACCATAAAAAAAAAAATATAATGAATTCAAATCATGTAAAAAATATATTTCCAAAAACATTACTTTTAATAAGAATGGCTATTTACTGTTAAAAGAATCAACTGATATGAATAATAATATAAATAATAATAATAATATGATAGAACTTACTTTTATTTAATTGTACATTTTGTATGTGTTCACTTTTGATGTCATATTTTTTAGTAACTGGAATATTCTGTATTATACTTGGTTTTATGGTTTGTATGTTAGTTGTACTCAATTTTTTTGTTTTTTTTTCATCACTTTTCTTTTCTTTTTTATTATTATTCTTCGCAGATTTTGGTATTGCAAAACTCAAAATAATATGTTCACTTGTAATTAAGTGCTGATTATAATCAGTGAACGTATCAAATTCAATTTTGCACTTATGACATTGAAATGAGTCTGTTTTAGAAAATTCTATAGGTTTGTTAACATTGACATAATATATAAATTCAATTCTATTTGCATTTTTATTAAACTCCTTGAAGATGTTTGCCATAAATATAGAAAAAATAGGAAATGATATTAACGACTTCATATTCTGACATAGTCTAATATGTTTGAGAATGACTAATCTATAACTATACATATATTTATTGCATACATTACAAAAATATGAATAATAATTATTAGTATCATAGCAGTTAGTGAGATGTGAATATGACATTATATGCAATTTGTGCTGATTCATACAATTTGTTGAATGATTGCATATATTACACTCAAATGTTTTCACAGTTGTTTTATTTGAATCTGTGAAATCATATGTGTACTTACATTTTAATAAATGTGATACTATAATTTTACTGTTCCAAATAAATGAAGCACCACATAATTTACATAAACCATCATGCTGACTAATATTTTGAAATCTTGTTAATATTATGTTTGGCAATTTTACTGAATTAGTTGTTGATAATACATTTTGAACATCTCCTGACAAATTATTCTCATTATTTTGATTTAATTCTTCTGATAATTTAATTTTTTTTGAATTTATCTCAACTTTTGAACATAATTCATCAAAGCACTTTAATGTTATATGTTCTACGCTTAACAAATGATAATCAATCATTTCACGGCTAGATAAAAATGTGACTCTACAAAACTTGCAATAATATTCAATAGGAATTTTTATTCTTTTATTCAACAATTTAACATCAGTATGAACTGGAGTTTCTGAGAATTGTTTACAATGAGAACAAAAGTATAAAGGTTTTAGATTATCTGCCAGATATCTTTTCATTACTTCAGCCATTAAAATTGATATACTAAAAACACAACTATCATATGAATGTTTATCATTGTTATGTTTAATTAATAATTTTTTGGGTCCATACAATAGTAGTTTACATTTTTTTTCAGAACAGACATATGAATATAAATTTTCAGTTTTATGACAATCCACCATATGAGGTAATGACATAATATGACATTTCCAATCATTAAATTTAAATGTTTTAAAAAAACACAAAAGGCATTCAAACTTATTTATTTGCTTATACTGATTTAAATTCCCTTTTGAGTCTATTTCATCCCACTGTTGAACGTTGTCCAATAATTTACTGGTATCATTGTGTAAATCTATTTGGGCAATTATGTTACACATAGAACAATTTTCACAATTAGTCTTATTCTGTGATATGACATTTTTATATTTCAAAATCTGAAAAATAATTTATAGTTTAAATAAAATTTGAATTTAAAAAACAGAATTTGTTCTGTTATATAAAAAGTTTAGAGCAGCAAAAAATTGAAGATTGAAGCACCAAAATGTTCTGAATCAAAACATAATGAAAAAAAATATGTACTTTTTTAACACATTATTGTATGTATATAATATATATGGTTAGATTATCAAGGTTCAATTATCTAAAATAGTAGGTATGTAATAAAATAAACAATTAAATAAATGCATTTTAAGTGATTGTTAGATATATCTATAGACACTTTATGGTCTAAATAGATATTATGTTAATATTATTATATAAAATCAGTATATTACAAAATATCAACTTACCTTTGTTTGTTTTTCGTAGTATATACGCTCTGCATCAGCATAATTAGATTTATCAAGCCATACATTTTCTTGAGCTAAATTTTCTGTCATTTTATCTAAAAGAAAAATAAACTTTATAAAAAAATCACCTAATGCAATATAAGTAAACACTATTAGAGTTTTTGTAAATCAATAACTTTACTATTTATAAATATTCATAAAAGAAATATATTTTTTATCCAAAAATTAAAACAGAAGCTATTTTAAAGTTCAGTAGATACCTACATCATAGAAACTAAACACATTCGAATTTGATTTAAATGGGTGAGTTGTGTATACTTTAAGACTTTCAGAAAAACTACAATTTAACAATTTACATAAGAAAAGAATGATTCTCTTTTGAAAAAAAATTGATATCACCACAACAAGGCACTTAAAATATGCAAAAAAGGACATTTTGAGAAAAATCAAAATTAAGTTTACTTCATTGTAATTATAATGGTTTGGAACAGATTTAACCTATAATATTATTATATAATTAGCTTTCTATCACTCCTCACAAAAAAAAAAATATTTGTTATAAAATCCTAGCACTATGCTTATTAATTTTGTTTTGATTAACATACAGTGCTCGAATTGGGGGGGAGGGGAGCATGGGAACTCAGTTCCTAAACTAGCATTTGATTTTAATTAGCGTGTCCATCCCACATTTTCCTAAAAGAATATATGGGTATGTGGTATTAAAATATTAAATGCCAACAAAATATTTCTTTTTTTTTTGTATATATTCAATTTTATAAAATATTAAATAGGTACCCACTGCCAACTAATAACTGAAAAATGTTATTTTCTTTTTTCAAAAATCAAAATTATTAATATTTTAATAACAAATTTAATTTAAATTTGGTTCCAACATAATCTTACCTGTTATCTGACTTTTTTGGATAAAATTATCAAAGTTATTTGTTAAAAATATAAAAATTGCATGTTGTTATAAATAATAACAAATATTTATAAAATTATAAATTTTTAATAATGATTTTTGTTATTAACATGTAATTAACATACTGATATGAAATTAAAAGTTACTATACTATTTATTTAGTGTTAAAAATGTATTATATTTATTAATCATGTTTTGTACCTATACATTTTTAAATTGAATAGAATTATCTATAATAATGAGTTTTTTTTTTTTAATACAATTAAGAAAAAAAAAAGAAAGTTTGAAATGATGAAAAGTGTAAAATTATAACATTTAGTTAAAAATAATATATATTAAAAATTATTTAATTTAATGGTGGTAGTAATGAGGGGGGACAAAGTCTCCCATGAGTTAGTGTTAAATTAATGTTCAGTTGGAACGCTGTTTATTCAATTTCCTAATTTGAACACTGTTAACTTGCATATATGAGTACATAGATGACAGTTGTTAATTGTTATAATGGTTAATAGTTACCACAAATTATTAACTAATCTTAAATTGTGGTGGTTATACATTTTTGTAATGCCAATCCTGCATGTTGAAACAAACAAATATATAAAACCGCCAGAGTCGGTCTGGCTTATGATTTGACTCTTTCCTAGCATAGTAACTTTTAATAAGCACCTATCCCTATACAAACTTTTAAAAAAATTCATTGCCATTTAATTTATTGTAGTAAAATAATTTTATTACCTTAAAACTTTTTGTGATTATATTTATTAAAAAAAATAAAAATTATAACCAACAAGTTTTACATACTTTTTTTACAATTTGTACACATAAAATAGAATAAAAAGTAATAAACATAAATTATTATAAAAATAATAGTTTTTTAAATTTATTATTAGAAAAGTGATGATCCTAACATATTATATTAATTGAATCTTTGTTTAGAAGTTGAATGCTGGTTTTTTAAACAAACAACACAATAAAGGATATATAGATATTAATGGATTATTGGAAATCAAAGTTTAGTTTTTAAAATACTCATTCACACCTTGTGTGCATGAAGTACATAAGAACATATTTGAATTCTAGGCACAATGTGTTGGATAAACCAGACGTAGTTAATTCTAAAAGAATTTTAAAAGACCCACTTACTACTCTAAATGATTTAATTACACATTTTCCATTTAGCAGTGGTCCCCAGCAATCGCCAGGTGGACCAGGCTGACACTGATAGCCGCCATACAGTGGCGGTCAAATGATTTTATTATGGGGAGGATGTAGCCGATTTTAAAATACGCTATTTGATCATTAAAAATATAATTTACGGTTATTGTTTTATACCTATTTATAAGTTCTTATAAATACTGGAAAAATATGATGGGGAATGTAACCCCTCATTAACCTCTGTTTGACACCATATATATATATATATATATATATATATATATATATATATATATAAATATAAAATATAAAATAATTTTATAACATAATCTGTGCTACCGTCACGGTATACCCCTGTGATATCTTAATTTACATTTATTATAATTGTTAAATGTAACTATTATAATGCAAAAAAAAATGTTTTCGCGTGAATCAATAATTGTCAGTTTACTTTGTTTTTTTTTTCCAAATATACACCGCGTTCAATAAATTACGTGTATTGATGTATATGATGATATATTTTTGTCATATAGTTTTTATATAGTTACAATACAAACCATATGAAAATATGGTCTGTGATTAAAACGTACAATGTTGTAATGGCACGGCAGTGCATCAAGTTATATACTCTAAACTCGCGCCCTCGTGGCAACAGACAATGGGAGTAACGAGGTAAATTTGCGGCCGAACGTCGACGGCTTTTACGATTTTTCACATCAACAACGCGTAGGTGTGGCGGGAAATCGTGAAAATACGAAAATTACGCAATAGTTGACCCGTAAGAAATACAGCCACCGTCAGTATTTTCATTATCTTTTTGTGAATGTTCTGAAAAAATATAGCCATTTCCGCCAATATGTCCAATACTTCAATAACGCAATAGATTCTTGGATAGTAGGACCTGAGAGGTGGGGGTAGCAGTATTTTAACTTTCAAATTTAAAAACGAAAATAAATTATTATTGCTTCATATCATGATTAATAAATTATGAATAACGGTTATGAACCCAACACTTCTGGGCGAATGTATTAACTAATAATCACATTATCGTTATATTATCCAATAATAATTATAATCAGTAAAAATGTAATGGGGCCTTTCACATCTACAGCCTCGCTATATTCTATAACTCAAAATATTAAACCGTTATAAATTTTCAATTTATAAACGTCAGAATAAAAATGTTTAAGAGATAAATGACCAAAAACTATTATTCACTGCATTGCATGTTTCAGCCCATCGTCCATTCAGCCATATACCTATGCATAAAAATAAATAAAAAAAAAAAATTCGCCCCACAACGAATTATTTGAAAAACGTGTTCCAATTGAATGTCTATATAGGTAGTGCATGGAGCATGCCAAGAACCTAAAGTTCAAGCCCAGCGTTAAAAAATATAATAATAATGCATTGTTATTAGCTTCTAACAAATCATAGCTACTCAATAAAGGCTGGAGCAGATAATACAAACTATCTCGACGGGCGAAAGCCTCGTGGGAAAAAAGTAAATTTAATTTATGTACACCAATCGACACAATATAATTATATAAAAAAAAATAGCCATAAATAAGCCCATAATATAATGTGTAATATATTATAATGTATACCCGATGGTAAAATTAAATAATATTTTAATATTTATCTTTTTGCTAGTGATACAAATTACAAGTATAATACCATGATAAAGTAAATTTACTTTAACGTGTATAATACAACCAAAGAACGTCAGAACGAAACATCAGAAACGTGTTTACATAACCTAAAAATAAAATTGCTGAAGGACATCGCTACATATTATAATATATTAGACTATTTTTGTCATAATTACAAAATATAAATACAAACGTTATACTTACAGATCAAATCCAACGGGCGCATAATATTCGGAAATAAAATTTACATTATTAATAAGTGTCTGCAAGTTGTACGGCCTTTGGTATTAAATATTCATGTCAGCCGGACTGGCGAGTGGCAAACATGCGCAATTCGTTAAATTTGCGGCGTGACAAAAACAAAATAGTTTAACAAAGTTCGACTCTTCGAACACAGAAAATTACTCAATGAATCAACAGGCAACGGGTTAATGCTCGAACTCGAAATTCGGTTGCTGAAGTCGAACCGTAGCAAACTCGTAACATGGCAAGTCACAAGTTCGCGACTTACTAGTTACTACTCTTGGTAACCACAAAATCCTGACGTACTAACGTCCGAACCACTTTAATCACTTTAACTATTATTGAACCAAATAATACCACGGTTACCATAAAACATTATTGATTATAAAATATACAAAACGGCCAATTGGAATGAAACTTAACAGTCGACAGACAACATTTACAGTTGGTAGCATCTCGAGAAAACAACGTCCGAACTCCGAAAAGCCAAGTTAATGAAAGCAGCAGTTACTAAAAATGACAATACGTGATAGTGCGACACCCAACCAAATACTATGGGTTTTGGCGGCACTCGATGACTCGATGTGTAGAATTTAGATAAAATATTTTATTTACACCACGCTCAATAATAAAAATAGCCAACGACTCGACGCGGCCCCTGAAAATGTGGTAGTTGCCTACTTGCCTATCCAATATTGTGTTATATTGTATATGTTTTCCCTTTATATAACAAATAATTATTTTAATTGTATAAAAAAGTAGTACATTCAGTGGCGGCTTGTCGTGGGCCGTGGCTTGGACGACAGAACGATCCACCCCTGCGTAAAATTGAAGGAAACGACAAATTACGATTTTATTTTAAAATTATGAAAATTGTGTTGTTCAGTTAGTTATCATTAAAATTAAAAAACAATAACATACAATTTCACCATCGACTTTAACGGATCATCGTGTGCGACGCGCGTATAGTTTCACGGGAGTACCAAATACCAAAATCCAATACGCTGACGCGCACAAAGTGCAAGTGTGTCGCGTGTAAAAACGGCCGCCATGTAAGGACAAAACGCGACGTCCTAGTCATATGCGAGAATCCAAACGCACAAAATAATTAGCTGGAACGTAAAACTTCGGAAAATATTTTTTTATGAATTGTATTTATCTGGAATTGAATTGATTTGAAAACATATTTCGTCGGAAAAGTATTTGTTTTGAAGCATATTTCGTTTGACTTTGAAAAGTATTTAATCGGGGACGTTTATTGGTTTGGAAAATAAACCGTTGAAAAATATTATTTTGAAATCGCATTTAATCGAAACGTATTTTGTTGGAAATACATTTTTTTCGGGACCATAGGTATACCATAATACAATAATATACATTTCCAACAATATATTTTTAATGAAGTAGACTGTACGAATTCAATAAAATATTCAATATATTACAGTTCCATCGACATAATATTCGATGGAATTTGTTTCCAACATAACATAATTCAAACGAATCCCGTTGATTTTTTTACTACATAAATAATGATAATATTACTTTTATTTTCTGGTTTGTATAAAAACACATAACATATTATATATGATATATAAACGCATACAATTAAACACATTCAAAATATCTAAGCAATCTGTTCATAAACAAACACATTAACTAAATATTATTTAACAGTTACTAAAATTAGAAGTTATATTTTATCGCAAAACATACTAAACATGAGTTTTCAAAATTCAGAATATGAACATAATTCAGACATTAAAAATTGTTTAGGTCTTATGAATGTTAAAGATTTAGAAAAATTCCTTAATCTTTACAAAGTTATTACAAGTTTAGATCCAGACACCGATGTACTTATCAAAGAGGCTGTGGAAGAATTATTATCTGGAAAACGTATAGATAAAGAACACTTAAATAAGTTGTGCAAGGCTAAAGTAAAAGAATCAGAACAATCTAACGAAGAAGTGATCGATGTTTCTCCATACGACTATAAATATTTTGACGTTTATGATCACATTGAAAGTTGGAAAAAACGCATATATCCTATGATGAATAAAATCGAAGATCTAGTACAAAAATTTAAAACGACCAGTCGACGAACGTCTAGTGCAGATATTTTAAAAGTGTCTAAAGTTATGTTACAACAAATGGTCAAAAATTCCGACGTTGATGTTATTTCAAATACTCATCGTTACTTATCAAATATTGATAACTACATAGAAATCAGCAAAAGCCATAATTTGATGTCGGAAGTCTTTTTTCAGTCACATGCTGACGATGATGGCATAAAAATTAGCACTGCATTTCCACATTCAAAATCTGACAAATCTAATATCCAAGTCGAAATCGAAGATACAAAAGAAAAGATGTTGCCACTAATAGAAAAGAAAACTCGACGAACACTTTTAATGCCAACACATGCATACTTGGAAACTGAAAATCAAACAAACGTGGACGAATTTGAAGTAAACACGTGTTTTAAATGGTAATGATTAATAAAGTATCCGTCCCTAAAATTTATGTTCTAAAAATTTTGTTTCATACCAAAAATTTATTATTAAAAATTACTAAAAAAACCATATTATACATAGATGTATATTATGATTTTTCAATATAATATATAATTTTTATGGAACAAGATTATAAAGCAATTTTCTCAATTAGGTGCGACTTTTCATTACATTTCGGTTTTTAAGCAAGCATTCGTAGACATCAAAAGTGTTCATTGAATCTTCATATATATTAGTACAACATTTTTTCTTTAGTAGTTTAATAACTATATCTCAGATTTTGTCTTGAATATTGTATTTATTAGATTCTGAGTGTGGAAATGCACTGCTAATTTTGATATCAGCATCGCCATTCACTGATTAAAAAATATATTCTACTTATTTTTAATAAAAAAATATTATTGAAATGTTACAAGTTCAATAAAAATATATTATATATAATATGTATTGATTTCTTGAAATTTATCTATTCACCAAAAAAAAAAAAAAAATTATAATAATTCATAATATAATTTTAAAAAATGTGACATAAGAACATGTAGAAATGTTTTTATGTTTCATGCGTTATGATATTATTGCACAACACTCAATGAAACTACTTATAAATGGTACTCAAACATAATAGTATAATATTATGGCTAGGTAAAGATATATTATGTTTTTAAAAATATATAAAATAAATTAAAAGTATTATGCCGAATTGCATAAACAATCACTAAGCATTTAACGAATCAATAGTGAACTAATGGTCCCTCAAGCATGATTAAGAGGTCAGTGGCTCATGATTGGCCCATTAAATTAATACATTTTTCACGCAACCCAGTATTATAATCTTAAACTAAACTAATAATTATACCTCTATAATTATTAATTACTATCATATATAATAAATAAACAACAAATACCTTGCAAATGTAAAGGTTAGGTATAATTGATATTATAGATTAAAATTGCTGCTCAAGCAGGCATAATTTAAAAGCTGCAATGTTGCATAGACATATAGTATTCATTTTTTCGTTAAACCAATAAAATGTACCTTATACATTTTCAAAATATTTTGAAATATATATAATTTACTAATTTTAGACACAAATCACTCGATAATAAAAAATTAGAAAAACTCCATTGCGCTGTATCATCAAAATCATGGTCATACGGGGGGGGGGGGGAAGATAGATTTCTATATTTTTTATATATAATATTTCTCTATGATGGATTATTTAAAACCAATATAGTTGAAATGAAATAAAATTAAAAAAAATAATTTTTATTGTATTAAAATCAGGTTTTTGGTGTTTATGGGGGCACTACTCTGCAACTTATCTTAAAAATAATGAATATATATCTCACACCCCAATAAAAATTCCTGTCTGTGCCACAAGTTGAAATTATTCAATAAATATAGGCTCCTACGTGACCTTTAAGATTAGTATTTTCTGTGTAAGGGTTGTC